>WWET01000395.1:718588-730599 GCA_011038615.1 Limnodynastes dumerilii
TCCCAACCTCATTTACCTACCTCCCCCCGCCCACCTACACTAACCTGTACGTAGGGACGCTGGGGGACGTCCCCTCTAGCGTCCCTACGGCGCTGCTACGGACGCCCGATCTAGGATCGGGCGTTGATGTAGCAACGCCAGGCAACATCTGCCCGGCGCATGCGCAGATCGGCTTTTCAGACGATCTTACGCTTACACCCGCCGTACTAGCGACGGCGGGCGTTCTTCTGGATCAGGCCCAACGTCACCAGAAATGTATCCACAAAGATTTCACGATTGTCAGGGAATGCCCATACACTGTGCTACTTCACATTTTATCATCTGCTTTGGGCCGATTTCAAATATGTCAAAAGATCAAAAGATCTGTAAATCGATCATAAGATAATTGAAGAATCGGGCCGTTAATCGCTCTACTGTATGGCCAGCTGAAGACAAAGGAAAAGAACAAAGGGCTAGATCCAGACCTAAGTTCTATTTACGTTTTGTTGGCGTAGCGTATTTACACTATCGTAAGTACTACGCACTCCCCCCGGGCACTCCCCTCACTTGTACGTAATTTACTCGATTTACGTTTGCCAAACCCTACCTTAACTTTTCCAAGAGTAAGTATGGACGTACGTAATGGATTGACGTATGTAACGGCTTAACCCGGCCCATACTGTACGATTTAAATGCCTCCCTCCGCTCACAAAGCGCATTTCCGGGTGTCGTATGGAAGACACGACCTTTCGTTCATATTTACGCTGAAGTTATAGATATAACATCTGTCACGCACATGCGCAGAACATACAAACTGGCGATTTTATGACAGCGACTAGCGTAAAAACACTAGCGTACGTAGCTCACGCCTGGTCCAAAATGTACATTTGCTTAATGTGCAAAGTCAAGGGGCCTGATCCAGAACAAGGCTTCGGAGCGAATTTACGCGTGGCGGAGACGTAAAATCGCGTATTTGTAAGTACTGCGCATGAGCACTATAGAAAATACGCTCAATAGCGTAGCGTAATTGTGAACGTTTGGGCCATTCACGTATGTGTCACGTAAATACTTACGTGTGGGCGTGCCAATTTTACGTTACACCAAAGTAGGCGGGGGTTGTATTTAACGTGTACAGTATGGGCGTGCTTAGCTGCGTAAATTCGTTTAGCCCATACGTACATGTGCGTATGAATGTGGTTATGTTGGCAAAAGTTAAGGTAGGGTTTGGAAAACGTATCTTGAAAAAATACGTACGTTCAAGGGGTGGAACGAGGGGAGTGTAACGAATTTACGCACACGAAAATACGCTACGCGAATAAACGTACGGCAAACGTAGTTCTGGATCTACCCCAAGAAGTGTAACATGTTCAAACATAACACAGCGCCTATATCACCCCTATAATTACTTTACAATTACTCGGCTAGATTACCAGGAATCCCCCTATGGGGCTCTTTATAACGTGGTGACTCTGATTGCTCACTGATGACTCCCAATAACAGTGAAACAGTTCATTTGTAAGTATTCTTATTGTAGACTATGAAGTGCTTTTCCTATATAATGAGCCTGTACACTACTCAACCGTGACATGAACCTTGGCGTAGATGCAAATTATGCAGTATAATTTCTGGACCAGATCCAGACTTCCAATCCCATTGTGGTCGGGGATCAGATGCTGGACCCACGCTGAATCCTGGCTTCCAAGCTGGCGTATGGAGAGACAATTGGTCTTTAAAACTGCCTTAAAAGGTTTAACCCCCAGCATGTCCTTTACCGTACTATTGCTTTCTGCTTCCCAATCCACTATCAGAAATGCTCCCAGATCCATCCTGGCAATTTGCAGAAAATGCGGGTATCTTCTGATCCCAGTGATTGGAAAAACACCCCTTTTTGGAAGTCTAAATCCCGTCCTCTGTCCCTTGAGCCCACAACTAAAAAAAAAGCCAATACACTTTTCCTAACACGATATATGCTATTCACAGCTGCTGTTCAGTACTTTCAAAAATGTTATTGAATGTTTTACTGTTTCACTGGGTTAATAAAAAACTTCTGTCTTCATTTGTGCGCTACACGCCATATAAAACTGAAGGTGTTACAGTCAATTATAGAGTTTTCAGAGCAGTGACATTTGAACAATTGGACATCAAAGGTAAAATTTAGCTGTCTTCCCCCCAAAAAAGTTTTAAAGTATAGGAGTTATTATGTCGATCACTCCTCTTCCTTAGGATTGTGTATGAACAGATTATGTAAATGTGTAAATACCTTGAATAGTTTTTGTGTTACGTTACGTAATTTATTATTTTGGTTTATTAACACAACATTTTTTTTTCTTTTCAGCTTTTGTTTCTGTTTTTGGTTGGCTTCGTTACGACTAATCCTTTCCCTTCATTATTCTTTCTGTGTTACTGGTCTTTCTTGAGTGCTTGTGGTTCATCCTTCCTGCATTCTCAATCATTTTTACTTCTTTCATCCCTCTTTTCTTTCATCCATAGTCCCTAAGTTCTACTTGCCCATGTCCTTACGCTTGCTTTTAGCACTCTTATTACTCTTTATGTGCTTAATGATCCTCTGTTTCTCTCAATTTCTCACCAGCAAATCTCCTGTATACACAAACTCCCTTTCTCCCCCTATAAGAGGCAAACCTGTCCATGTCCTTATTGTCTCTTCTTGGAGATCTGGGTCTTCCTTTCTTGGGCAAGTCTTCAACCACCACAATGACGTCTTCTACCTCTTTGAGCCCGGGCTATCTACCTGGATGAAGTTTCAACAAGAGAGTGCTGAGCTCTTGCATTATCCTGTGAGAGATGTCCTGCATTCTCTCTTCACCTGTGATGTGTCCTCTCTCCAGCAATATCTCCCCAATGGTGGAAAGTATGTTGCTGACATACGTTTCTTTGCAGAAAGTCGAGCGCTTTGTACACCTCCATCTTGCTCAGCCTTTATACCTTCCGAAGGATATGATCGCTACAGTTGTTACCAACGCTGCAGAAACACTACCCTTGAGAAAATGTCAAAGATCTGTAGAATATACAGTCATGTAGTAATGAAAACTGTCCGAATCCTGGATCTCTCTGTTCTACTTCCCCTCTTCCGAGACCCTGCCCTTGATCTTCGGATTATTCATCTCGTGAGGGACCCTCGGGCTGTTGTTCTATCCAGGAACACATTTTCGCTTAGCATTGAGAACAACATTGTTCTTAAGAATGAAGTAAAGGATAACAGAAACAATATTAGAACAAGTCAGGTCATGGCAAAGATTTGCAAAGCCCAAGTGGCCATCAATAAAGTTGGCAGAACAGCTCAGGCCTTACAAGGACGATACATGGCGATACGTCACGAGGACTTAACCAGTAAACCTGTTGAAAGCCTTACACAAATTTATAAATTTTCCTCACTTCAGATAACTCAAGAGCTAAAACAATGGATTTACAATGCCACCCACAAAGAGATTAAAGGGAAATATGGTTTCATGCCCTTCTCAAGAGAGGCTTCCAAAGTTATCCAAAGGTGGAGAACATCCCTGGACTTCAACTCAGTGAATAACATACAAGAGAGCTGCAAGGAGGCAATGGCTTTGTTTGGTTATTTGCCGGCGAGCTCCAAAATTGATCAGACAAATATGAATGTTACATTAATAAAGGATCAATGGAACCAGGGAGGAATAACAAAGTCAGGGAGTCAACCAAGTGCCAGGGTATAAAAAAGATTGTACGTGACTAAAATGTAGTAGACTTAATGTCTAACATGTCAGATGTATATACAAGTTATATTTATGTAATTTATTTTCACAAGCTGAGACTTTTATCATTTTAACACTACAACTTAATAAGGAAAACACAATTTTTACAGCACACCGTATAACGCTGCTATATACAGTCACAGAAGTAATGAGTAACAAATGGGCAGACTAGATGGGCCATGTGGCTCTTATCTGCCGTCACTTTCTATGTATGTTTCTATGATCTTGGAGATATTGGGCCGTATTCAGAGATCCGTTTTTGAGGGGAGTTCCGTGCCCATTTTGCTAGGATCGGAGTAACTGTGCATGCGCAGAAAGTTTATTTACACTATTTATGTTGGATTTGCGCATGGAAGTCCATTAGGCGCGTACGTGCGAATCGCACTTAGAGACATACATGCAGAGGGGCATGGTTGAAATCAATATGGACAAAGTTACGTGAAAGTGGAGGGGGGAGGTAGTTAAATGACCATTTAAGGGTGCGGTTAGCTACATACGCATGTACGTGGGTATTATACGCACGTAAAAGCACTCGTAGAGATAAGGGTACCCTATGGAGGCGTAAGTCACCGAAAACCCGTCCATCTGTGAGGGGAGTGCCATGGGTGTTGCCTTGCAACGAACGTGCGTATAATTGCGTACCTTTAAGTAACGGATCTGTGAATACGGCCCATTGTGTGCTGTGGAAATGAATTCTAGTGTTGTATTTATAGATATCACAAATGTTATCTAATTAAATCTGAAATAAATGATATATAAATGACTGAGATGGTGGGGTTGCTATGCATGTTATGGTTTTATGTTTTATGATTTATTATTAAATGAATTTATTGTGAGATTTCTACACGCGTGCACACAAAATCTCAGTAAAGTTTGATCGCAGTAGCAAACAGGATATGAAAACAATTATGTAAAGGACAAGAAGAATAGAGCCCTGATTGAAATGATTACTGTGTTGGCTTTGATAAGACAAACAGACAACAACATTCCTTATATAAAATTACTATCAACTTTATTTGCAACTCCAAACTAGTTTAAAATAACCATATTATGGCTATCATCAATGAGAGAGCTAAAAGCAATTAGCGGTATAAAAATCGATAGATGTCTGATATCAGATTGTAAATATACTAACATGGGAGGCTCTTGTGAGTTCCAGAAAGGGATGTAAGGAGCCCTATTAGAGTCCCATGCAGAAGTGGCTATTAGCCTGCAGTTACCCGACCCACGGAAAGAGAAGCTGTTAAATCCCAGGCTGCACAATACTTTAAATGTCCTGCTTACTCTGGTTGTCCATATAAGCCCTAGATGTCAGTGCTGGGATAAGAAGATATCTTTATAATACTCAACAGGTTTAATGTATTTTCATAACATGTATGTTGATAATCGGTCCTTCCAATACTACAATACTGTCATACGGATATAGCTGACGCGTTTCATCTGCAGCTGCAGATTTTCTCAAAGCTAAAATACAAGTTTTTCCATCCATATATATGAAGCCATCACACAGGTGTTTAATGAAGTGATCAATCAATTTATAGGTATCACACATTGGATTGTCCTTATATAAGTTGTGCCTTCAGAGACATTTATAGTACCTTAAAAACAAACATCACAGTTGGGCTGATCGCAGAAATGCCGGTCTGTCTTTAACAATAAAAAATAATATATACACATTAGATACAGTCTACATACCTAACACATTGCTCAACAATTCTTATCTTTCCTATTGGAATGTATAAGACAATGTATAAGTTAGAAAATGTAGATAAAAAAAAAGAAATAAATTTTGTGAGTTTGTGAGTTTATCTCTTGTAAGGAATAAGGTAGATGTCCCTAAATACGGCATCAATACTCAACTAATCTACCAAAATATAGAGCCCATGAACCCTCTTTTATGAGCACCATCATGGTAAAATAGGTTTGGGTCACATATTTGGTTATTTATTAATTTAACTTTTTATTCTGTATTATGCTTTTATTATAGGATGCTCTATAGCTGGGTACACATGACATTTATATCACCCAATCATTGTGCACAACAAGCGAGTGTTGGAAATGATATGTTAATAGTGTGCACGCTGCAACGACCACACCTCATCGCCTCAAAGAACATCGCATCAATTAATTGGATTTTTTAAAAGTCCTAATTTTACCAATAAAATTTTTTTACAAAGTTGGTGCAAATGTGATTAGTGAACGCATCCCCGACTATACGTCCAGCCATTCTGCATCTGCTTCTGCTTCCTGGGTTCTGTGGGTGGACATAGTCACATTTTTTTAGCAGAGGGATATGGGAGATGAAAATCCCAGATCTTGCCGGTAAATCATGTTAGGGCATTTGTATGAACCGTCCTGTTCATCAGGAATTGAAATCATTGGTAAAACCTTTTTATATATAGCATTTTGTGAAATTACATGCAGTGTGGATGGACATCTACACCTCATCTTACATGATCAGTTTTCCCTGAAGTTTACACTGAGCTGTTTTTCATTATTAGATGCTTTTTAAGATTCAGTTTTTACACAGAAATGAATGTTATTGGTCTTTTTACTGCTTATTCAATCACTGGGTTATCACCGCTATATTCCACCTGCAGTTATACAGGTAACTGTATTACCACTAATAAAACATGATTAAGCTGTTCTAATGATATGTCTTTATAAACTAAAGCTGTAATTTACAAAGATATAAGACATAATCTCATTTCTTACTTGTATCACTGTATGTGCAGCATAATGATTATGCCCCAAACCAATAAACAGAAGAGGAAGCAGACTTTGAATGTCCTCTAGTGATGAGATGCATAGTAAGGATGGACACGTGCAGGTGCACAGTCCAATGTCCTCTAGTGATGAGACGCATAGTAAGGATGGACTCATGCAGGTGCACAGTCCAATGTCCTCTAGTGATGAGACGCAGTATAAGGATGGACACGTGCAGGTGCACAGTCCAATGTCCTCTAGTGATGAGACACATTATAAGGATGGACACGTGCAGGTGCAGAGTACAATGTCCTCTAGTGATGAGACGCATAGTAAGGATGGACTCATGCAGGTGCACAGTCCAATGTCCTCTAGTGATGAGACGTATAGTAAGGATGGACACGTGCAGGTGCGCAGTCCAATGTCCTCTAGTGATGAGACGCATAGTAAGGATGGACTCATGCAGGTGAACAGTCCAATGTCCTCTAGTGATGAGACGCATAGTAAGGATGGACTCATGCAGGTGCACAGTCCAATGTCCTCTAGTGATGAGACGCATTATAAGGATGGACACATGCAGGTGCACAGTCCAATGTCCTCTAGTGATGAGACGCAGTATAAGGATGGACACATGCAGGTGCACAGTCCAATGTCCTCTAGTGATGAGACGCAGTATAAGGATGGACACATGCAGGTGCACAGTACAATGTCCTCTAGTGATAAGACGCATAGTAAGGATGGACTCATGCAGGTGCACAGTCCAATGTCCTCTAGTGATGAGACGCATTATAAGGATGGACACATGCAGGTGCACAGTCCAATGTCCTCTAGTGATGAGACGCAGTATAAGGATGGACACATGCAGGTGCACAGTACAATGTCCTCTAGTGATGAGACGCATTATAAGGATGGACACATGCAGGTGCACAGTCCAATGTCCTCTAGTGATGAGACGCAGTATAAGGATGGACACATGCAGGTGCACAGTACAATGTCCTCTAGTGATGAGACGCAGTATAAGGATGGACACATGCAGGTGCACAGTACAATGTCCTCTAGTGATGAGACGCAGTATAAGGATGGACACATGCAGGTGCACAGTACAATGTCCTCTAGTGATGAGACGCAGTATAAGGATGGACACATGCAGGTGCACAGTACAATGTCCTCTAGTGATGAGACGCATTATAAGGATGGACACATGCAGGTGCACAGTCCAATGTCCTCTAGTGATGAGACGCAGTATAAGGATGGACACATGCAGGTGCACAGTACAATGTCCTCTAGTGATGAGACGCAGTATAAGGATGGACACATGCAGGTGCACAGTACAATGTCCTCTAGTGATGAGACGCAGTATAAGGATGGACACATGCAGGTGCACAGTACAATGTCCTCTAGTGATGAGACGCAGTATAAGGATGGACACATGCAGGTGCACAGTACAATGTCCTCTAGTGATGAGACGCATTATAAGGATGGACACATGCAGGTGCACAGTCCAATGTCCTCTAGAGATGAGACGTATTATAAGGATGGACACATGCAGGTGCACAGTCCAATGTCCTCTAGTGATGAGATGCATTATAAGGATGGACACATGCAGGTGCACAGTACAATGTCCTCTAGTGATGAGACGTATTATAAGGATGGACACATGCAGGTGCACAGTCCAATATATACCCTCCAAATAAAAAGACATTGTGTTAGATATTATGTATAGTAAACGTGTTATGGATCCTGCCTGTCTCAAACGGTGGGTAATTTGAATTCATGGTCAAATAAAACCACATAAAAATGATTATAGTCTCGCCAGGGTACTAGAGGAACGGTGCCTGTTTTCCTCAAACACAATGCTTAATAGGAGAACAGTAATTGTAAGATTCTATATTTTGTATGACTTTGCTGTAAAATAAATGTATTCATTTTCTTCTAATTTTTTCTCCCCAGTCTCTGTCTTTTTAGTTCTTTTTTCAGTTTCTACTCCACTCTATTTAATCTAACGCTTTCCCCATCAATATTCTTTCTGAATTGATCTTCATTATTATTGCTACTCCATTAACTCTTCCACTTCCCGGATCAAATCCTTCCTAATTCTCTTCATTCCGTGAACCCTAGATTCCACCTCACCATGTTCATACACCTGATGTTTGCGGCCGTCTGCCACTCTATTCCTCAAATGTTCTATCTATCGTATTTTCTATGATCATTTCTATCAGCTCTGGACATGTCTGACTGTCAAACAAACCACAAGAATCCAGAATTTATTTGTGACTCTGCTCTGGATTTTACTATGAACTATGGTCTCCATAAATTGTGGGACTACAGCTCTCTTGTATTGCTGGTAATACAAAGTAATTATTCCATGTTACATCTGTACCTATCATGTGTTCTGCACTGACAGACAGCAGGGGCTGTGCCTCTCAAGTGTATCTGTAACCGATTGCACAACACTAGAGGGCAGACTACACATTATCACAGCTGGAAGTAGATGAATCATAAACATCTTCTGTTAGATGTGTTTTAAAGTACAAAGTTGGGCCTTAGCATCTTATTATCAGGTTTTAAAGACTGATCTACTGAGTATAATGGGGTAGATCCAGAACTCCGCTTGCAATACGTTTTCTCGCGTAGCGTATTTACGCGTACGTACCTTCTATACACTCCCCTTGGCACACCCCTTGAATGTACGTATTTTGTCCGAGATCCGCTTTCCAAACCCTACCTTAACTTTTGCCCACGTAACCGATGTCATCGGCTCACGTACGTATGGGCAACACGTATTTACGCAGCTAAGCACGCCCATACTGTACACTTTAAATACAAACCCCCGCCTACATAGCGTATTTCAGACGTATTTTTGACTCATGTAAAATTGGCACGCAGACACATAAGGATTTACGTGACACATACGTGAATGGCCCATACGTCCAAATTTATGGTACGTTACAGAGCGTAATTTCTATGGTGCGCGTGTGCAGTACTTACCAAAACGCGATTATACGTGTCTGCCACGTGTAAATTCGCTCACAAGCGTTGTTCTGGATCTGGGCCAATGACATTATAGAATGTTCAACAAATAACAACCATAACAATGGGCCGTATTCAGAGAACCGATTTAGCTGGTTTTTGCGTGCGTATTTTTAGGATCGGATCAGCTGCGTAGTAACTTTATTGACGTAAGTTACATTGAATATACGCTCGTATGTGCTTTAGGCTTGGACATGTGAATCGCACTTGGGTACATACGCGCGGATGGGCGGCGTAGAAATCCGTACTTGAAAATTTACATAAAAGTGGGCGGGCACATATATGCCCGTAAATACACATGTAAAGAACAGAGTGGTCTAAGGACTTGTAAGTCACCGACAGCACCTCCGGGAGAGGGAGTGTCGGGACAGGGGAGTGTCCGGGAGAGGGGAGTGTCCGGGAGAGGGGAGTGTCGGGGAGAGGGGAGTGTCTGGGGGGGGGGGGGGGCGGGGGGGGGGGGGGGGTTGGGGGGGGGGGGGGGGCGGGGGGGACATAAAAGTGGGCGGGGTTGTAAATGAAAGCATGGAGGCGGGGTTATAAAGAATCGCACACACAGAGCACATATACGCACGTAAGTACACAGGGAAAGAACAGAGTGGTCTAGGGATTTGTAAGTCACCGACCGCTTGTCCGGGAGAGGGGAGTATCGGGGGTGCTGGTGGGTGTTTCTTGCTCTGGCCGTGCGTATAATTGCATACATAAACAAACGGATTTCTGAATGCGCCCCAATGTCTTTTTTTAATGAGAAAAAGAATGGACCTGATTCAGATTTGCGCGTGACTTACGTACACCCGTAGATCTTAAAGTAAGCAAGGTGGAGCTGGGTGCACGTCCGTGTTACAGAGTTCTGAACATTTAAGTGTCTGTCTGCACAAATGAAGAACCTTGCAGAAGTGCAGCGCTCCACCCCCAGTCCTTCATCAGTATGCCTATGTGTGGCAGGCTTCTGGCATGCAGATCTGAAGCACTGGCTCCTTCTATGGAAGTCCTTCCGTAAAGAATGCAGTACCGTGCGCAAGGACTTCTGACACGTAACATCTGGCGCGTGCGTGCGCAAATGCTACCTGTCAAGGGGACTTTACAAGTGTAATTCCCCTTCCACATGCAAATCTGAATCAGACCCAATGACTCGAGATATTTTGGTAAATATTTTATATATTATTGACCTTGGGTTTGACCCATAGTTGATTCGTAGTTTGTCTGCAATCTATGTAAAAAACTAGTTGCGTAGTTGTATCATCAGGGATGTATGAAGATTAAGAGGTAATTTTTAGCTCAGCTCTGGATATGTCTGACTGACCAAACCACAAGACTCCAGAATTCATTTGTGGCTCTGCTCTGGATTTCCTATACAATCAGACTATTGCTGAAGTTCAGGTCCAACACGTTTTGGGAAAAAGGAGCAGGGCCGAGGTGATCATCACTTTTAGCACTTATGGATGTGGTTTCCCGGGCCGATGTGCTTCTTTTGGAACATGCATGCATCCCCCTTGCATAGCCCCTCTGCATGTTGCACCCTGCCTTAGATATAACACATGTGGAAGGGAACATACAGCAGAATGAAGGATTGCACATAATGGTTTTTAACACCTTTATTGTACGATTACCCTTCTGGACCATGCATACCTCGTAGTCCGCAGGGAATTCTGCATCAGACAGATGAGGTCCGATGCAGCATTCCTTTGTACTGTGCTTGCACAGTACATACTGACTGGCAGTTTTCATACGTGACGTACAATACTTGAGTATGTAAAGTATAAGTAGGGATAACTCAAATGGCGCGTGAAAATAGTGAGTGTTGAAACACTATTGCACTAGATAATGTGATCAAAATGTGAATAAAGTGCTAAAGTGCTATGTATCAACAATCAAGAAATATTAATAAATATATTCATATAAAATAAGTATTCTTAAAAAATCAAAAATGCAAATGAAATTAAAGTGCTGTAAATGAAGTACGTGGCAACAACTTTCAAAAATCAAAAAATGAAATTAAAGTGCTGTAAATGAAGTACGTGGCAACAACTTTCAATGGTAAAAACAAAGCAAAAAAAGTAAGAAGGTTGAAGGTAACGTCTGTGGTATCAAAAAGACAACAATGTATCAATTTAAAAATGAACCTAGATCAATGGATACAAAGAAAAAAACTGGTGGTGTCCGTTTGAAAAAAGAAAAAATGAAGCAATGAATAAATCCTAAAAGTCTCCAAAAAAGTTAATAAAAAGTCCCAGAGAGTTAATATATAAGGAGATGCAATGGAGGCCTGAAATGTCCGCTTTAGAATATGTAAAAAAAACGGACCAAATAACAAGTAACTCCTAATGGATACAGTGTAAACGCAGGATGAGAGTTGAGGTCCGTGTTAATACTAAAGTGCAATGTGAAACATAGGATATAGTCTTTAGAAAAATCAGGACCGTTACCAGATGTTAATACAGTTCGATTGTATAAAGATGAGTGTCCGATGTGGAGTTAAATTTCCACAAGCTTACGGTTTGTAGATGTTTATTTCTGGCTCCTGTCACAGACTCCAAACGATACACGTGTAGCTGCAGTGGC
>WWET01000396.1:23779-44065 GCA_011038615.1 Limnodynastes dumerilii
GAGGATTTTTTTATGTCCATTTTATGTAAATGTTTAAAAAGTTTATAATTGAAATGTTAGTCCCAAGTACATGCTACAAATTTCCAGTGTATACATTAGTATCAGATTTGCTATATCGTCTAGTTATGTTCCACTTAATGATTTTTGCTTGTTACTTTGTTTTCTGGAGCAACTTCTAAAACAAGTTTTTCTGGCATAGTGAGATGTATTTTTTCCTTAAACTATCTTGTTTGTGTCATTTATTTCAGTAGGTTAGGAAGAGACTTCCTTGTCACAACTGCTTGGAAGTGGCCAGAACTAGCTGGGAGTAAGCGTTTTGCACAGACCCCCAGTAGTTGTATCATGCTTAGGCTTTCATGTGACTCTGCCATGGAACCAAATGTCCCAAATTCTGAGGGCAAAGTTCTTAACTGGGATATAAATGACATGAAGCTTCCACAGGTATGGTATGTTGTCATACTTAAGCAGTTACTATTTCTGTTTAACGCTTTCTACATTGTACGAGGTGGAAGTTTTTTTTACTAATACAGTGCAAGGCTAGAAAATTCTACTGTAATGTTTCTCTCTCAAATTGCCTTTCTATTATGGTCTATGTAGAAATGAGTCTGAATCTACATAGATTATAATGATAGGGAAATTCAGTGATCAAACACTTCTTTGTTTAACTTTATACTGCTGAACAATATACCCTAATTTAAGTTAGTTGTGTAGTCTAATTAAGATATTCTTAGTGGTAATATTAAAATATCTCTTAAAATTCTATGTAATATTGCTATATAATCATAACATAAATCTATACAGTATTTGAGTTATATGTGCAAAACTAAAGTATTTTCCCTGCTTGCAAAAGATTTTAAAGTAATTAGCACCCTTCACTTTGCCAAATGGTTGCACATTCACACCTGTTTTGCCCTCAACTCTGTATCAGCTCCTAGATGAGTAATCACTTCATGGATAATTAGAGCCGTATACATTATTTTGCCCCATTTGTGCTTTCAAAATGTTAGCTGAGCTAATACTGTCCTGTGGCATAACTGGAATCAAAACTGGTTAGACTTTTCTTAATAAACATGTTAGATATGTATATGAAAAATCTGTTATATTTTTTAATTTTTCTGCAAGACTACAAAAGCGAATTTTTCTTTTCACAGAATTCACAATTTAAAATGTATTTTGAAACACAGAATGTGTGCTCTGATTTACAAAAACGCTGTTTTTAAAACCCAGAATATTACCACTTTTACAAAAATCTGAACTGTTCCTAATAATAGTGTTCCAAGTTTAATATATTTGCTTAAAAGGCTTCTGTGTACATAGTATATAACAGTGTAATGTAAGCCTGAATGTATTCTTGGAAGTAACCAATCTTCGAACTTGGAATAACAGACATTAACTAGAAGAGTAATATATCTTACTTGTGTGTTTCTGGCTCAATGTTTTGCTCAATGATACTACCAAGCCCTAGTCCACCCACAGTCCTTTTTAGTTTTTATTTGTAGATACCATTTATGTACTCTGCCGTAATAGAAATAGGGAACTAGTTCTACAGTAGTTGACCAACAGAATGTTCCTGTATGTTAAATTGTCCTAAGTCCTTTGGGGCAGATTTAAGTAGATACAAGTAATAAAACTGCTAAACTATTCAGAAAAACCTTTGTATTGAAAACCCATTCAGTTTTTGTTGTAAGAAGCATTATCATCCTTAGTATTATCCTTATCATATGCACCAGGGGTCAAGTAGGTGAAAATTTGTCAAAAGCATTGCTTTTTTGCCAAGCAATTCATCTGTATGTTGCTATAACGCACCGATACTGTATCTAGTCCAAAGTCAGTCTCAAAGTGCCATATCCCTAGCCCTAGGTGTTGTATCCCTATGAATTACTCAGATTTGCTTGTGCATATGTTTTCTGGAGATGCACAGGTAGAAAACTATGTACTCCGCATATACATGTATATATACCCATTGTTTAATATAGAGTGACATGTGATGAACTAGCTTTAATATGTTTTGTTATACTACATTTCCCATTACAGATGTCAGTCAAAAGGGGTTGTTTTTATTCATTTATTTTGTTTATGAATGTATTGCATGTTGTTAGAGGTCAATGGCTCTTTAACAGGTCAAACTGTTTTTCGAGAACATTTTTTATCATATATATATGAACTGTTTTAGCTAATAGGTAATAGGATAATATATGTGGTAGGGCAATTCTCATACACTTCTTTTATATATATCAGTACCACTGACTGAGGCAACATTAGATTATAATAGTGAGATTTATTTATTTAGTTATTTGGAAGACTTTTTTTTTTTTTTTATTCATTTTTGGATTTAGTTTTATCATGAATGGAAAGTCATTGAATGCCTTATCCACATACATAGCAAGTGCTTTTTTTTTGTTCTTGAATTCTCAGGCACTTTTGAACATAGAAGTTACCTAATGTTTCTGGGTGTATTAACTTGTCTGGTAGAAAGTTAAACCTACTTGTTTGAAAATTTGAAAATGAAAGTTGGACAGTTGTTTCTAAAGTACTTTAGAATGTGGTTTATTGTGAGATATTAGGCTTGGGGCAAATGTCACCAGGTGTTATTGGAACTTTTAAAAATGGCTATTTTAGATGGCTTTCTTTATTTACAGGTTAACAGGTTTTTATATAGCGCTATCAGATTACGTAGCATTTTACAGAGAATTTTTAGCATTCAGTCCCTGCCCCATTGGAGCTAACTTCTGCTTTCCCTAACACATACATACATACATACATACATAGACTAGGACTCCTTTTTTTCAGCAGCAAAATTAACCTACCAGTGTTTTCTGGAGTGTGGGAGGAAACCCACGCAGACACGGTAATAAATTCCATTATTCTACAATGGAAGCCTAAATGTTGGTGATTTATATGAGAATATGTCTTTCTATTGAAATGCTTTGCCTTTGTGAAGAAAAAAGCTGCTCTCTCTACCATGTTAATATAATAAAAAAATATGGGGGGAGTTAAAGCAGTGGAAATATGCAGATAAATCCCTGTGTGTGTAGAATGGGTACTGATTTGAGCTGATTTGTTATGACCCACACTCTGACAGTGTAACGTTGACTGCAATACAGCAGCTAACTATTTCCAGCCAGAAAGCGCTGTGACAGCGCCTGGAGCATCTTCGGAAAATTCCAATGGATAACAGGTACGGTAACCATCCCCTAACCCATAGCATCAAAGTGGCCTGCCAGGGAAATCCCCAGTGGGCCCTGCTGCCTACTGGCTCCACCCCTTAATGCAAGGAGATGGAGCCTAGACTTAGTTCCCTGGCAATTTGCACCTTTTTAAAAGTGCAGCCGCACACTATGCTGGGCGCACCCCCAGCTCGAATCACCATGGCACTGGTGTGACCTAAGGTAATGTCAGCATCATAACTGAAGACAGTGCGCTGCGGATGACAGAAGCAGAGGGAAGACAGCAAAGACAAGAAGTTAATTCAATTTTTAAAGAAATAAGGGAATGGGAATTTGATTGCTGGACACACATTAGGAAAGGGCAATAAGGATGACTGTACACACAGATGGAGGGGGCAGAATTGCTGAACGGATAAACAGGAGAGGGCAATCAGGCTGGCTGGACACCAAGAAGAAGTGGGCAGAAATGCTGCCTGGACACACATAAAGAGGGGCAATAAGGTTGACTGGCTGGACAAACAGAAGGAGGGGATAGAAAGGCTGACTGGACACACAGAAGGTGGGGGCAATGAGATTTGCTGAACACACAGAAGAGGGGCCACAAAGGCTGAATGTAGACAGAACGAGGGGGATGATTGGATAGCTGTAGAGACATACAAGAAGGGGGGGATTGGATGGGTGAATCTTTTAGATGTTTCTTTTATTTAATGTAGCCTAGTAAAATATAAAATTATTTCTATTCTGTAGATCACATGAGTACATTGAAACTATTATTTTCATGACTATTTTTTTTCCCTGCTAATATAAAGTTACTATTTTTCTAGCCATATAGCTATCTCATAAACGTTGTTCTATGTATTCATCTACATAGTCCAATGCCATTATATTTAACAAACAATACTTATTTGTATACCACACTGTCACTGACAAAACAAAACAAATATTGTATGGCAGTCCCTAGAATGTGTATTGCATGGTGATAACTAGGGTGCAGTGTGTGTTGTATGGTGGTAACTAGGCTGTAGTCTTTATTGTATATATGTCAGAAGGATACTCACTGTAATTGTATGGATGACTATGACTGAAAATTAATAGTGTAAGACATGCTGCTGAAAAAGACTGGGAGTAGCAGATGATATACAAGCTATTGGGAAAGGGTAATTGTTGAAATAGGGCCATTCAACATAATACCCATTCCCAATAGTAATTTTCTGTATTGCTACCATTTCTGACACTGACGCAATCACGATACAGCTGTCTGTTGTATTAGTGTCGGAAATAAGCCATTCTAAGTGGCAACTGCATCTAATAGAATATTTTGGACGTGAACCAAAATACTTAGAGTTATGGCTTCAGATATCCTTGGACTGCAGTTGATCACTGCTCTGTACTTTACCTCCAGTGTACCAATTGCCACAGCCATAAGTTGCACAAAAAAATTTCTATTTATCTCTCATTGTTCTACATTTACTATACATGATTACTGAGTGGCAATTAATCATAATCTGTTATTGTAGACATACATGGCTACAAAAGGGTCACAGTTCTGACAATAAGGGTAAAAAGAGGAGGATATATATCATAGTTGGCATAGGGCCGCATTCAGACTTAATAACGTTTGCAAACCTGCACACGCCGTGTGTGTAAGTTAGCGTTTCTTAGCGACCTGCGCATGCATGCAACAGATATTAGCCACCAGATCTCACTACAAACAGAGTTGATTTCTGCGCGTGCACTAATCTGTATGACAGGGCGTAACAATACTCTGTAAGTGGAAGAATACGTAATGTGAGTGGGGGGAGGCATTTAAATTGCACAGTATGGGCTAGGCAAGGCACTTCCGTACGTACATTCACTAAGTCCGCACAACGATGCGCATTGAGAAATGAAGGTAGGGCTATGGCACACGGAAGCCAGTTACATTCTGTCCGTCAGAGTGGAGTGTCAGGAGAGTGCACTTGCACAAAAGTTCAGACTTTTGCTTTTAAGTCTGAATCAAGTCCATAGTGTCTAAATCTTCTGTGCTCACTATTAAGTGCAATATCACTGTGTTGGCCCTGGTAATCAAATAAAGATCTGCATAATTATTATTAAAGTTACACTTATATACTGTTCTTTTTGTGTTATATTAACTTTACAATATTTGTTTTCACTTTAGTACCAGGAGCACTTCACTCAAACAGCAATATCAATAAAGGGACTTTTATTATAATAAAGTAATAGTGATAGCATTTGTCACTAATCTAATTTTCCATTAGATGTGACAGCTACACATATTATATTCACTAAATATAATCTGTCTTATCTGTGTTCACATGTTGGCTTCAATTTCATTCCTCATAAAACTGGTTATACCAGTTCTTTTCTTACATGGCACATTCTCAGGAGTTCATTTACTGATAAATAACTAAGGTGTGGTTTGGCATATAAAATATATATATCTGTGAGGTAGCTTAGATGTCATTTAAAAGAAACAGGGAGGACATATCTGGAGTGTTCCGATTATTTATAAAATGCTACTTTACAGTTTATGCTGGTACAGAATGCATATAATAGATTGATAGACTGGTCCTTTTATGTTATGTACTTATGTTTTTCTGTTTAACTACTTAAAAGACTTAAAAGAAAGGCATTTGGGAGTCTTAACCATTCGCATTTCAGTTTTCAGTTCTTGTCATACAATAAAGCTGGTGTTTCTGGTGCGTTTATCTGGCGTTTTAAAAATTGATATTATCCACTAACTAGAGCAATTATTTGCCCGATCACCCGATAATTGGATGATCGGGGCGATAATTGCTCCAGTGTATGGCCAGCTTTATACTGAAGCCATAGATAACGCATTACAATTACATAATATACATAACCTTTCAAGTATTATACATTTACATAATTCTACATCAACAGTAGATAACACTAATGCACAGGTAGAGTACAAAACGGCATTACTATTTGTTAAAAACTACTGCATGCAAATAGGACCATGCTTTAAATGTTTACTAGAGAAGCTGACAACAATTCACCTGATCTCCACATATCGGACCTGATTAAGAGCTTGAAAATAAGAGAGGGAAGTTACTCCTGGGCTAAACCATGTTGAGTGCAGGGGAGTCATATTTCATCTGTTGCAAACAGTATTAGAGAGTTGAGAGGTGATGTTTCCTATTCTAAGTCTAAATAACAGTTTAAAAGTAAAGCTGGTTAGTATCTGTGTGCAGTAAACAATTCAAAGACATATCCCTGCATGCAAAGTATACAATTAACTTAACTCCCCCTGAAATCAACATGGTTTTACCTAGGTGTAACCTTCCTCTCTTTGGAGCTGATTCACACTTAAGAAGCTTCTTAAAATAAGAACTTAAAGTCACACCTGGGCTAAACCATGTTGATTGCAGGGGAGTCATATTTCATCTGTTGCAAACAGTACTAGTGTTGAGAGGTGATAGTTCCCTGCCCAAGTCTAAATAACAGTGTAATAGTAAAGCTGGTCAGTATCTGTTTTCAGTAAGCAATGCAAAGATGCATGCAAAGAATACAGTTAACTTGACTCCCCCTGAAAACAACATGGTTTTGCCCAGGAGTGACTTTAAGTTCTTATATTAAGAACTTTCTTAAGTGTGAATCAGGTTCAAGTTCCTTCTTAAGTCTGAATCAGGTCCATCATTCCTATATTTTCTCTTTCCTTTTCCTTCCTTCCACTATAATTCTAGTTTGTTCCACCTAATAAGGAAGGCAGTTGACGCTTGGGACCTGATTCAGACTTAAGGAGCTTGAAATTAAGAGAGGAAAGTTAATCCTGGGTTAAACCATGTTAATTGCAGGGGGAGTCATATTTCATCTGTTGCAAACAAGAACTAGAGTTGAGAGGTGGTGATTCCTATCCTAAGTCTAAATAATAGTGTAAAAGTAAGGCTGGTCAGTATCTGTGTGTAATAAGCATTTCAAAGATATATCCCTGCATGCAAAGAATACAATTAACTTGACTCCCCCTGAAATCACCATGGTTTAGCCCAGGAGTAATTTTCCTCTTAATTTCAAGCTCCTTCTTAAGTCTAAATCAGGTCCTTGTTTACTTAAGTGAACCATTAATAGTCATTTGGTATATTTAGGAGCTTTACTTGTTACTAAACTACAAACTGCTTTTTACTACAGTTATTCATTTCACACTTGACATCATCTTATCTGATAATATAAAGCTTTCTTAACAAAAATTTCTACTTATATTTTATATAAAATGATGCTTCTCCTACTGGGGTATTCAATCTTAAATTACAAAGGTATTCTCGACCGGATTCACACTTAAGAATGTACCTAAATATATACTTTCCCTGTGTGTGTGTCTTGGCCTTTTTTTTATTTTGTGCATGCACCATCCAGATGTTATGCACGGAAAACCTGTTACACGCTAAGTTTAACTGCATGCCTAATGAGATCCGTAAGAAAGGGCGTGCCACTACTCCATAAATAGAAAGTTAAGAAAAGTGGGTGGGGGGCATTTAAATAGGGTTGTATGCGCTGGGTTTGCAAAGTACGCATGTACTTTAGCAAACTCTGCACAAATATATGCACAGAGAGAAAAGGTAGACCTATAGACACGGAAGTCAGTAAAGTTCCGTATAAGTAGTGTCATAGGAGTGCACTTGCCATTTAGTTACGTATGCGAATCCGTGAGTTCTTATTTCCTTTAATCTGTGGATCAGGGCTTCTGTGACTATAGCAGGGTACACACCGCAAACATTTCAGACAAAATAAAACATATAAGCTAATTTATAAAGATATGAAAGTCCTATTAAGTATGGCAATTCATACATATGTACTACTTACCATTTACTGGCAGCTCTGTGATTTTTCTTTTTCTTTCCTGAAATTGTTCCATCAGCAAATCTGAGAGATTTAAAATACCCCATTGTGTGGTGATAGAAACACAGAACTCCTCTAATTTCAGATTGGCCTCTAGTGTATTATCACATAGATAATATACATCCCGCCTATATAAATATATAACCAGAAATCACACAGTCATTGTTTGCACTACTTTCAGGATTTGGAGAAAACAGACTGGTTTCAGGAGTGGCCGGACTCTTCCGTGAAGCACATCTACAGTTCTGTAGATAAAAATGCGCAGAGACATCTAAGTGGCTGGGCAATGCGCAATACCAACAATCACAACTCCCGCATCTTGAAGAAGTCCTGTCTTGGTGTCCTTGTCTGCAGCAATGATTGTACAACCTCAGATGGTAGGAAGATATACCTAAGGCCTGCCATCTGTGACAAAGCACGACAAAAGCAGCAAAGTAAGTGTGTGCTTGATGCACAAAGGATTTGGGTGCCATTTGCAATGGAACAGAGATTGTTTCCCAACCACAGAGTTGACTTGAGTTAGAGGAGGTTTCATAATATGATGCACCCTGGTTTTCAGCTCAATAAAAAAATAAAAGATTTTATTTTGTAAAGGGATATTATTATAAAGAGATAACAGGGTCAAATGCTATTTATGCAAATATTGAATTTACAAATTAGCACCTTCGGGTCATTACATTTGGCAAGGATTATTTGAAGGGTCAGATTTGCACATAGCAACCCCAGTTGATAATTAAGTAGTAGAAAAAGGTTGTATAGTCAGATCAACTATCCAAACAAACAGACAAGTGCACATTTGGCTCTTCTCTATTTGGAACTAGAGTGATCAGACTGGATGCAGACACCTGTACCTGCTGTGCTCAGAGTGCAGCGACTGTGGAGATCTCTACTGTATCTAACTTTCCATGCATGTGAGGGGTGACTGTTCCCCTTGCAGGCAGGAAGGTACAAACTGTGGAACCTGCCTAAATATTTCCATCCCTGTGTAAAATGGAGACAGTGCAGAAGTCTGGATAGTATGTAAGCACTGAAGCACGGCCTTACTGTACTACCAAAATACCTCCCCCCTCCCACTGTGTACATATATGCCTCCCCCCCCTGTAAGAAACACTTTCATTAAGGCATTTGGATCAGGTGAATCCAGATCCGTAATGGAAGTATGGTGAATGCAAACGGAAATGTTGCGTAAGTCTGGATCCAGTCCATTGCTTCCAAAAGTGGATTATTAGGGTTTAGTGATGTTGTGAAGCTTAGTTTTCTGGCATGGTTTTTGAGCAGCCCTTCCCTTTGATGGTTACTTAATGGCATGGAGTGAGCAGTGGAGTGTCTGAGATGACACGGCTGCCACCCAAGAGCCTGTGTAAAAAAAAATATAGGACAATGGTTTTGATGAGCATGAAAAGGCTGCCTTTTTCTTCAGGAATTGCCCTAAAGACCATTTCCTTCAGAGTAAAATTAGTCAAATCTGGGTTGGATCCAGGAAAAAGCAATAATGTCACTGAACCATGCTAAGCATATGCTAACCCCAGTATTGAATTGGGGATTTATCTCCCAGTCTTATTTGTAAACATACTGAATTGGATCCAAATGTCTCAGTCTTGCTCAGAAAAACTGATTATAGATCAAAAGGCATTCCAACCAAAACATTGCTAAAAGAGGGCCTGGACTGAGTGCACAACTCAAATGAATCAGTCTGTATGCCTAAAATGCTGGCTCTCAGTCATGCAGGCACATCTGAAGGAGTAATCCCTCAACCATGGTTGTGCAAGAGTTAAATTGACCAATGTCTTATTATTCAGCAAAATATATATTTAGTGTAATAATCTAATATGTAACATTTTTTGTAAAAGGCAAGAAATTTGTAAATTCCTCTTAATGGCTTAAATTCTTAGGTAAACAATGTCCAAATTGCAGAGGGCCATTGAAACTCGTGTCCTGTCGCGGCCATGGTGGATTCCCTGTGACCAACTTCTGGAGGCATGAGGGGCAATTCATATATTTTCAGGTCAGTGACAAACACAGGCTTATATGGGGGGGGGGCATACATACTTTACATGGCCTGTAAAGCTCACAGCTATTAAAGTGGATACAGTTTAATATTAAGAGGTTAAAGCTAACTGCATGTAGAGTGTGGTTCTGCGGTATGATGGTCTTTTTTGTGGAAGACCATCGTACTACAGCTGATTACAGACTGCTGCCAATTGTGGCAGTTTGCTTTTTAGAAAGCAGCAGTGATGTGATTCGTGTGGGTCACAATGAAACATCTGCCAAAAGGTAAGTGTTTAACCTAACCCTCCCTTTCCCACAGTCCAACCCTTACCTTCCCCTTCCTCAGCACTGACTCTAACCCTCCATGCCCCACAGGCTCACCTTAACCTTTTACCCGATGCAGCTGCTGCACTAACCCTAATCTACCCGCTGCAACCTATCGCTATTGGAAACAGGGAAATAGGTTCTATTTTCAGCTTATCTTCACACAAGAACAAAATCGCCATTCAACTGCCGGCTATATCGTGTTCAAAATCCGGCCCCTCGAACCAGCAACCACATCCCCTGCATGTGAATGGCTGTTTCCATCATTCAGCTAGCTTTACTGCATTTTAGAACACTGTGAACCAGTATATGCTTTGTTTGATTAATTATATTGCTAGATGCAAACCACATCATAAAAGCATTCAAAATGAATATGTAATTGCATCTAAGTTATGGCTATTTATTTTTGAACATTGAGAATATGCTGCCCCTTTGTGAAGCGGAAAAATGCAACTGATGTATGTGCAGCTTAGCAGAATATCAGAAGCTTATTGATGTGGTTACATAATTGCTGCCTTTCTGGCTCATTTTTATAGTATTACTGATTCCTGTAACAAATGCAAGTAGTTTAAAGAATGAACTTTAAAATGTACAGTTCTTGTAGAGCTCACATGGGTATCCTAAAGTCTAAATCATCTCTAAATCATGTACCATGTGACCATTTTTGCTGTGGGGTACACATCACCTGGGGAAAAAAATAAGTCTTTTCTTACAGTCTGGAAAAATTATTTATGTAGAAAGAAAATAAATCACCTCATATTCATGGGATTGCTGCTTTAATTTAAAAAGTTTTTATTCATGTTTTCTGTGAAACCTAAACAAAGTCATCATTATTTTTTAAATCTTTTTAAGACAAAAGGTAATCACGATCATCCAAAACCAGAAACTAAACTAGAATCAGACAGTAGAAAGACTGTGCACAAGAAGCGAACTTCTGTTGCTTCCACCTCCACAGAACTTAAACGAAACAGGAATGTTGAGGTATGTTACTTCTTATACGTATGTGCATATTTTATTTACAGTACAGTATATATCCCATCCAAACTTTTCTCTAACTACATGCATCAAACTAGCATCAAGTAAGGTTTTAAATTGTTTGCCCAACATTTTTTTTTATGTTATTCAAGTTTTCCCTTGACAAGTGCTTTTCATTTTCTGTTCTTATTGACTTTGGGGCAAACCTAGAGAGAAACTGTTAGGTGTTATCGTCTGTTCTGTTACTGGGCTGCCTGTGGTCACTGGATCACCTATTATTTTCTTTTTATATATTCCTTCTAATATCTATATTAAATGTGATATCTATAAAAAAAAAAAAATTATATTTGTTTTCAAATTTACTTATTGGTAAATTAATTTTTTTAAATTATGTGATGTGGATGTGCATTTTCCTAGTAAATTTATGTTTTTATATAGCACAATAATAACCTATGTCAGAGATTTTAAAAAACATGGGTCTACTTTACTT
This sequence comes from Limnodynastes dumerilii, assembly GCA_011038615.1. NCBI lineage: Eukaryota > Metazoa > Chordata > Amphibia > Anura > Limnodynastidae > Limnodynastes > Limnodynastes dumerilii. Next base: position 35,582 of record WWET01000396.1, read on the forward strand.
TATTTGGTTGCTACATACTCACTGTTCCACGGTTATCAGCTTCAGACATGCAAGCAGAAAGTAACAACATAGCGATTTCAATATGACATGGTCTGGAATCATTTCTACACGGCTGTTTACTTTTAATCGGGGATACAGTAAAGTGTGGTAGATTGCGTCAAATTGGTCAATCTAAAGTGACAAAAGTGGAAAAAAAACAGACACAAAGTGCACCATGACGGTTAACTGAAACCTTTGGGGACACATTCATCATCCTTTGCTAGTGGAGTCATACCAACTGGCTCTACAGCATTTTAGCACAGCAATCCTATTTCATCTGTTTTAGTACTAAGGTTGAGTAAGTGCTGTACATTCCTATGAGGTGTGTTATGTAATAAGTAAAGAGAAAGTATGTCAAGTTAGTTAACCCATAGTGCTAAAAGGCTGCAAACACCACAAAAAAACATCCTTTTGACAGCAGGAGGGCCTGTTGGTGTATTGGTGACACTGGACCTGATCCAGACCTCGCATGGGGTTCTGTAAGTCTGCATGTGAGAGGGAAGTAAACTCATATTTACGCATCCAGAACCCTACCTTAAATTCTCTGCATGGATCTGCATCGATCCGATCGCAGATCCATAAGGAAGTGCATACAGCCGCCCACTCTCTATAATCTGTTCCCTGCAAAGGGGTGGCCCTTTGCAGGGAACAGTCATGCAGATCTGAAGTGACACCCTGTCAGAAGGATCTCCTAGCATACGGAACTGAGATATGTAACATAACTGCCAGAAAACAACCCTGACGTCTGCAAGTAGCTTGTGGAAGTCAGTGTCGTTCCTAATTCAGGATCAGACCCATCAATATGAATAAGGTGGAAAGGAGAGCTGGGACCAATTTGCCCTAACCGTTAATTTAGAAAATTACATGCTGTAATGTACATGAAATCTACCCCCTCTATAAATACTTTGTTTCCCCCTATTTCATAGGCAATCATTTGCCATAACTGCCTGACATGAGTGCTAAATAAAAACAAAAATCGTTATCATCATGCATTTATTTGAGGTTGCTTATTTCCAGAATATGAAGCTTTTTATCTTTTTTTGTCTAGCATTGGGTATTTGCTAAACAGCTAAATTTGTCTAGTATGTTTTAACATTACTACCAGCACTAAACCACATTTTTATTTTAGCAAGTTGCAGGTGATATACAGAACCAGAACATGTTCAATACAAGCTTAAGTCAAGAAGGCTGCCCTCTCTTCTATGAATTAAATGATATGAAAATGGATCAGTCACCAACAGAGATAACGCTGAATAACTATTCATTACATGCAAAGAGCTACAACTATTTCACTGAAAATCTAAGTGACGTGGAGTGGAGCAAAAATGCCAGGAGTGGCAGTCTCAATGATAGCGAGGATTACAATGAAGGAGACTTCAATGCTTCTGCTATGGATTTTGATCTGCCCATTGATGAGGACCAACAAGAAGGGACCATATCACTTTTTCGAAAAGACCGCTATTTGAGCTATGTACAACCACTTGGAAGTCTGTTTTGGGAAATGTCACCTTTACACAACTGCCATCACCCAAGCCACCAGGTAACCCCAGTTTTGGAATCTACATCAAAAATGGGTGTTAACTTGAATTCTCATGACCATCTATCAACTGTCTACCACAATAGCCAAGATGAGTCCCTCCTGTACAGATACAGCTCTCAGCTATCTCCATCTTTATAATACAGAAGTCCCTAGATTTAAAGGAGCTTCATTTAGCAAAGAACAGATATGGTTTCATTTAACATGTTGGACACATTTGCAAAAAACAAAGCCATAGATATATTTGAATGTACTGTGACAGACTTGGCCAACCTGTTGCTCTCCACATTTTGTAAAACTATGAGTCCCAGAATGTTCTAACTGCATAAGCATAACTAATACCTGGCAAACTATGCTGGAACTCGCAGGTTTAAAACACCTGGAAAAGCCACATGTTGGGAAGGCCTAGTCTATGGTAATGTAAACTGTATTGTGTTGCCTTTTGTCTATTATCGCTATAACACAAGATAGTTAGACAATTAACAATACTCACAGTGCATTAACTTGACTCATTGAAAGTCTGTCCTTCTTTCCTAAATCACTGAAATAATCAATGACTATAAAGCCCTATTAATATGCTCTAGTAAATTTCCTGCATTTATCTGCTTACATACAATACACAATGTCCTACGCTCATTTTTGCCACTTTAAGACTTACATCTTTACAGAAATCTCTGAAACAGGCTAAATATAGTTTTAATAGCTTTTAGCATCATAAAGACATTATAGGATGTAAAAGAAAAATCTTTTATCTCTAGGGGAATTATTGTCAAACAGGTTCTGAACATTATATTCCCACTGCCTCTACTGCAGTAGATAAAGTTAGTACAATTTCCTTACATCGTCTACAGAGTTAAAGCTGGGTACACACTGGGGCTTTTTCTGGCAATAAATGTGCAGGTCACACGATCAAAGGACAGTTTCAGCAGATATCTTACCAGTGTGTACTGTTCAACGATGCTACAGAATTGCCTGAAACAACATCTGGTTGTTTGATGGGATTTTTGTGAGCTCCTAATTTTTGGGATCAACAATGTCCGTTGTCCGTACAAAACATCATTGTACACTGATACTACAATGATTCCCATTCCTTCATAGGGCTACCTTTTGGTCGACCATTTCATTGCAGCAAAGATTAATTTGAGCAGTTCGTGAAACATATATAGTACAGGAAACTAGAAAACAATGTATATGGGGGGGGGCTTTAAGTAGGTGAAGGCTAGAATCGTTGCTACAGATTTGACAAGATGTCAGATCATCACTAAAAACTTCAGTGTGTACCATATGTAAGGCCTTAATACTAATTTACACTGCCATCTGCTGTACAAAGAGAACACAAGAACTTATTTCAGGGATATTAAATTGCATTAATCACATTGATTAACCCAACATAAACCCACGCCCATCCTTTAAAAAAAAAGAAAATTAAATACATTTAACCTTTCTAAATACTAGCACTGATCTAGAGAAACACATAAGAAACTAATCATCCTCTAGTTACTAATTGTCTAGTGGCCACACTCGTTTAGAAAAACTGAACTGATTATCAGTTAGTGTCTTAAGCTGGCAACACTATACGATAATCAGCTGAAAGAGGAAATTGAAGAGGTGTGGTGTTATGCAACATTTTGAAGAAACAGATATTTACAGTTAAAGATAAATTACTAAAACACAAGAATTAGACATAGCACTTTTATCCACAAAATATATCAATAAATATTTAAAAAAAACAAAACACTGGACCGGATCCTTAAATAAGAACGAATGGGTAAGTAACCTGTTTGTTTGCATTGCACGCGTGCAAAGGCCTGTTATTCATCGGAATGGAGCAGGATCAATGCTGCATTCCATGCAGTAATGGCCTCCGACAGGGCAGGGTGTGATGGCTTGCTGTGTGTACCTGGTGTACATATGATGGGCAGGGGGGATATAGGGTGGTCAGTATAGTAAGAGCTTGGCTAAACCCTTATGTACAATCCTGCATTATGCATCTGCCCCATTTTGTGTGTGTATTGGGAAGGGGTGCATAACATTTAAGGTAAGCTCTGTGCGCGCAAGTGGAGTGTACACTACCCTCGCACATAAGTCCAGCACGCATAGACTTCGGACTGGCGTTGCGCTCCTAATTCAGAATCCGGTACATTGTTACTATGATTCCCAGGTCATAACACCTTAATCCATTAAAAAAAACATTAAAAAAACAAAATTTTTCATTTATTTGCTAACATCTTCATCCTCTTGCCGCTTTAATTACTGTATAGTGTGAGACATAGACAATTTACCAGGACACTGAACAAAAATGGTTCATAAGAGCTTCCATCCAATAAATGTATCCTTTAGAATCCTATTAGGATTATCTCAGGGTGGATCAGATATAGACCTCGGACCGGATCCAGGCCCGTGTTTTCTGTACATGCAGGGACCTGTAAACTCCTTTCACTCCCTTTTCTCGTTCGTAACAAGTGTGACTTATGTCGCCAAAAAGACAGCCCTAAATCACACTTGTGGATAAGTGGTCCGTTCAACCGCAGATCCACTCATAAGTGGGTAGTAACACCCACACTGTACACTTTACATGCTTCCCCCCACCCACATTAGCGGCCAGAGGGGAAGCACAGCCCCTTTACCAAATGCCATCGCACGCAACTAAGTTCCGTATGATGGTTGTTACGTTCGTAAAACAAACGGAACATCTGGATGTTGGGTGCATGCGCCCTCCAACCCATTCAGCCCACTTATGCACCTTGAATGGATCTGGTCCCTTATTATGGCTCAGTGTGTGGTCACTATAAAAGATCCCAAGCAACTGTTATATTAGTCATTGAGAACACTGCAATTTGGGGCTGGCTTTTCAACTGTGTGCTTTAATTAACTGATTGACCCAATCATCATACAGATGTCAGCTACTTGATTGTTTTGTCAGTGTTCTAACATATTGGTCCATGCCACACAATACATGATAATCAGGATGATCGGCCAAATAATGTACAGGCTTACAGTTTCTTGTAGGAAAAACATCCCCCTTCATCTCTACAGATTATTCTAAAATCTGATCAACTTTACATTAAAGAACTCCTTTCTCTTGCTTATAGAAATAATAATGTACATTTCTCAGGTCTTTCTATTAAGTTTTCCTATTTCTTTTACAAAATAATACTTATTTAAACAGGTTTCATTAAGGGAGATGTGCTGCGTTAACATGCAAAGTATTCTCCTTCTCTGAAATGTCTTGCCTTCCTTTTGTATAGAAGAGTATTTGTTACTGCCAGATAACACAAATTCACCAGGGACATTAGAAGTGATACTAGATTGTATTTTTTTTTTTTATTCTCAAGCTGTGAATACACATTATACTCTGTATACTATGCACAATGCCTTAATTAGCATTGCGGCATGGGTCTAAGTAAATATTTGTTGAATCGAATATGGAGAAAGCATGTTTTACTGCCATTACTGACCTAATCAAAATTAAACTTTGAAAAAGTAACAGATTTTGTATTGTTTTTTTATTTTTTGATAATCAGATATGATTAAGCAAGTAATTTCATATATTAAAGTATCAAATGCATTTTGAGAATTTTTAAGAAGCTAAATTGAACTTTACTGAATTTAAGTTCTAATTTACCTTTAATATTTGGTACTTCTCAAAAAATAATGTTGCCATATAACATTATAGGATCCACTGTAAATCTCCATATTCAAAATAAGATACTGATCATGTTTTGAAAACTGTTACACACTGTTACAATAAAAGTTCACACTGGGTGTGGGTGTACGGCTCTGAGCACCAGTTCTCCTCCTTCTCTGGAGGCTGCTAGCGCTGTATAACAGTTTCTGGCTACTATGGAAATAGCCAGGACACTTACCAATAAAATTTAGGGGTGTGATGACAGCAACTACAAGCCTCTATAAATAGGCAGCACAGCATTAGGTCAAACCAGCTCCAAATGATCAAAGAATCTGTGTTCCTTTGAATACTTAATGCTGTTAAGCTGGGTACACACTTTCCCAATTTTACAAGCAATACAACCAACCTACCAATATTTTCTTTGAAAGATGTTTTTTGAACCGTTTTCGCGGGGAGATGCGTGCATATTTTTAGGATCGGATCAACTGAGCATGCGTAGTAACTTTATTTACACAAGTTACATTGAACTTATGCTCGTATGTGCATTGCACTTGGGTACATACGTGCGGATGGGCGGCGTAGAAATCCGTACTTAAAAATTTGCATAAAAGTGGGTGGGGGGGGCATTTAAATGAAGGCATGGAGGCGTGGTTATAAAGAATCACATGGAAGGAGCACATATAAGCCCGTAAGTACACACGTGAAGAACAAAGTGGTGTAGAGACTTGTAAGTCCCCGACAGCACGTCCGGGAGAGGGGAGGGTCGGGGTTGTTGGTGGGTGTTTCCTTGCTCCAGCCGTGTGTATAATTGCGTACATTAAAAAAAACAGTTCTCTGAATACGGCCCATATACACTATATAATTGTACCTTTCAATTTTTACTTTCATTTGTTGTAATTATAAAAAAAATGGTTTACTTGTGCACCATCTGCCAACACCTGTAGTACATAAAATTTAAAAAAATGAACTGTTTGAAACTCGTGAGTTGTTAATATTTACAAACAGAACTGTACCACTGAATGTCAGCACGGTTTGTAATTAGCAGCTCACACAAAGAAATCTGAATAAAAAAACAAAACAAAAAAAAACAAAAAACATTGTGACAAGCACATGCAGGGTACCCCCAATTTTCAAGCTAACAGCACTATCTTTTAACAGCCAGGGCTAGTGGAATCAAAGGAAAGCACACAGGCACTTACACCGCACCAATTCACTAATGATATTCAGCGCTATCCCCCCCTACATGGACTAGCGGGTCCCTGGCTGCCAGAAACCTCTAATGTTTTGTAAACATTACAATTGTTTACTTATAAACATAAATGTATTTTGTTAAAACCACTAGCTTATAGAAGGTTAGAGCAGTGAACAGTATTTAGGGTTATAGCTCATAATTCAATTTGCCTCGAAGATGGGGAAAAAGCTTGCAATGCATTTTATCTTGTCTATTATGGTAGCCAAATGCAGTGTGCGAAGCTAATTGAATCAGGCCCATAATAGGAACTAGGGTTCAAAGATGGGAACAGCTAATGTTTGTACACAGTTGTAAGGTTTACACTGCTCTCGGCAGTTGGGGATCCATTATAAGAGGTTATACTGATGAATGACATTAATATCAGTTGCAACAAGTTTTACATAATATTCACAGGTTATTCTTTTTTTAAGAACACACAATCACACGACGCAAGCACAAATCAGCGTTTGTCTCAATAATGGTCAATAATGCTATTGTACCAAGCCTTAGGGTTAGGTAGGAGGCCATACAATTTTAATCACCTAACTGCTTGTAAGGAGTATGTGACCAAAGAACACTTCCAACCATGGACACTATCGTGTCTAACATGTTGATGATTTGGACAATTAATCTTTAGTAAATAAGTGTGTTTTTGTTCCTTTCTCTGGTTCCAATAAAATAATGTATTTATGAGATTTTGGTTATGAATATTAATAGTAGTTCCATCAAGTAGATGTTTTTCTTGACACAACCCAGGCTATCCCACACAAATTTTAAACTAAATGTAAAAAAAAAAAGGGTTTATAAAGATTTATTTAATGAAATTGTGGTGGTGGATCATGGTAGAGTCTTTAGGGAGGCCACTGTAAGACCCCTTTCACATCACCACCCCGGCAATATCCCGGGTTCACAGACCCGGGATATTGCTGGGGCAGCAGAGGATCCCAGGGTCACGGACCCCGTTTCACATGCAAGGCAGACCCAGGAAATTCAGAGACCCGGGTCTGCCCTGTCGTCATCAGACAGAGTAATTTGTTTACCGTTGCGCTGGCAACACTTGTTGCCAGGGCAACAGTAAAAAATTTGCACCAATCAATTGTGTTAGGTGCTACCCAGGTTGAAAAACCCGGGTAGCACCTTTCACACGGCACCCCTACCCATGTCGGAACCATCTTTTTACCCGGGTTGAATTCCCAGGTCACGGGTCCACTGGAAGTACCCCTTTCACATCTCCACGAAATACCTGGGATTTTGCCGTGACCCGGGTTTTTGGCGAAAATCCCGGGTATTTCATGGTGATGTGAAAGGGGTATCAGTGTGCCATGTGACCAGCGCTGATTGAATACTATTCTGCAATTACTTTTTCTGCCATTAAAAAAAAAAAAAAGAATGCTTAACTTTACATTAGATTACATTGACAATTTACTTCCATTTCCTTCCTTCTTGGTGATTACATGATTTTTTATAGTGGATAAATACATTTCTATGATCTAGTCAGCTTAATATCTGTGTCTAATACTCCAACTTGTAATATTCAAATGAGCTTTATCTTGTCAAAGAGGTTACTATTGTGCAAGTAGTAAAAGCCAAGGTGCAGGCAGTTGCGGCAATGTCTGAATTAAACAAAAGTTGACAGTGGTGAGAAAGCTGTTAATAAAGCGGCCATGATTAAGCTGAGTTAGTGCAATGACCCTAACAATTCTTTAGCTCTTTAAGATCTAATGGTTTAAGGACAGAGAAGGAGTTTCGTGGAACCAAGTGGTCCATATTGTTAAAGGTCTACTTTTATATAATCATGTGGAGATTTAAAAGCAAGTTAACAACACATGACTTTCATTGGACTTTTATTGTTCAAGCAAAGCTTTAACAAACAGTGGAGATAAACTGTTAAAAAAAAAACAACTGGTGCACATGCATAATGAGAATTGACCTCTCAATCGTTTTAACACAGACTCTTAAGTATTGTATAGGTTCACAAACTTATTTCAGCAGATCCTTTGCATCACATAAACTGCAGGTCTATGACCACATTTAACCCAATTTGATTTG
>WWET01000396.1:44073-66636 GCA_011038615.1 Limnodynastes dumerilii
ATATATATATAAAACAGGCATGTACACAAGATAATTTTCTCTAAAATTCAGTACCAGTACACACTCAGTACCCTTTTAAAACATTGGCCCTTTATACATTATGACACAAATCACAGGTACAATAATTATCCATTCTGTAGTTATGCACAGTTTCCGGTGCACTCCTCTGTATTTTTATTTAGCATATGTTTAGGATATTTGAGCTCTCATGTTCAGAGGGTAATTTTATCACTATCTCCAGAGTTAGATTTTATCATTACTTGTTGTAATTATTTTTAGGCCACATTTAAAAAAATATACAGTAGCTAATTTAACCCTAAGTCACCCTAAGTCATATTATGTAGTTGTTTCAGGGTGAGAATAAAAAAAACACACACCAGATTCTGTTTATAAAAACAAGAGACAGCAAGAATGAATGACAAGCAGAAAATAACAGAAACTCCTTTTTTTATGAATTATGGTACTTTTGTGCAATTTGTATTTGCATCATCATTATTATTCAATACACTTTAAATTAATTTTATCACAGAAATAAAATCAGTTCCTTATTTGTGTGGTACACTGCAACATTCACATTTAATTATCCTCTTGAGTGTTCCAAAGATAAAGACAGTGTGTAACACATAAGACAGAGCCAGGCTAAGTGACAAAGTACTTGTCCAGATCTTTTGCATAGTAGTCATTGACAAATATGTTCTCACTACAATTCATCACAACATATTACACAATAAAGTACGCTACACCCCAAACAACAGTTCTCAGACCTGTACTCAGCAAAAAGACATGTTTTGTGAATCCCTTCAGAAGAAAGCAGAATCCCAGCAATCTATATTCTGTAGATAGCATTAACCAGGGTACCTAATCTTAAACTTCAGAAGTTTAATAAACAACAGAAATGCAAATATGCAATATAACTGCAGCTGTCAAGCTGCATACATGGATGGCAAATATTCTTGTGTGAGACTTTGGGGCAAATGCCATATGGATACCCTGTAAAGCATGTACTTTTGAAAGAGGCTAAATACTTCTATCTATAAGAGCCCAAATAACTTTGCAGTACATATATATATATATTGTATGTATGTATGTATGTACGTATGCATGTATGAGAAAAGCTTGAAGACACAGAAAAAGAACTACAGAAAAACAAATGAAATGTTGTTTTTCAGAACTTGTGTGGTGGGAAACCATGTAAACCTGCATTCAGGACTTACAGTGAAAAGCCAAAAAAGAGTCTTTACAGTAATAGTTCCATTAAAATAGATTCCCAATTCCCATAAGGTTGATAAACAAGTTTTGTTTTTCCTACTTCACAAACCTTGTGAATATTGCACACACATTTAATTATCAGTGTTTTTTTATTCCAAATAATGTTAGCCATTAAATTTATAGAAATATCTTTAAATATATATATATTAAACTCTTAATAAAATACATTTTAGGGGGCTATGCAGACAGATAGGTTAACTCCTGGTTGGAACTATAAGTAATGGAAGAAGTGGCTACCACATGTGTTCCCCAACTAGCTGCCATACTCCATCTATAACTCAAAAGGTGGATAATTATTAATGAAATTATTCTAACAGAACTGAGCATCTAAAAGTTGTTTTAATTTTTAAATCTAACTTTGACCGCGAGAAAAGGATCACTGCAACCAAACAGATGGGTGCGTTTTCCATCCACACACACATTTCCTAAAGACAGTCCTGGTAATTTTGTGCAATAGCTGGAGAATTCAATGTTTATTAGGCGACCTCTTGAAGGACTAAGGGAGGAACAGGTGACCAAAAACCAAAACTCAAAACAAATGGCCAATAAAACTTAGAAATCAATTCTTATGCACCCCAAACCAAACTTAAAAGCACCCACTTTGTAGCAAAAGTCATATATAAATCTATGCAGAATGCACCAATGCTTTATCATTTTTGCCAGTATCAATCATGCAAGAAAAAACAAAAGACCTTAAAGAGGTCTATCAGATACAGCTGTGAAACTCTTCACACGAGCAAAAAACAGTGGTGTGTACATTTTATCAATATCAAATGCAGTGACTGCCGTCTCTCCAGTTGATCTGTAAGAAAAGTAAATTAATAAGGGTGGAGCAAGATTCCAGGAAAGAAAATAAAAAAAGCATTACAGAATAAATATTAACTCAGTATTTATTGGTTGGGATAAGTAAAGATTGGTAGTATGGGCGCTAACACACATTCTGAATTGTGAGGTTTTTGGGTTGTTGTGCCCAGTCTTTGAATTAATACATTTTCAAGAAAGTCTTTAACAAAGGAGACTCTACCCACAAAACTTTAGAGTCTATACCCAAAGTTAACAATTATAATTGGTAATTATAAACAAAGGGGAAGAAAAAAAGGAAAACAAGGGAGGAGAGAATGGGGAGAAGCCCTGCTTTGCTTTTCTTTCCATCCATTTCCCTTTTCCTTCCTATGATAATTGCTACTTACACCTGCTAGTATCAACGCTGTCGTAAATTACCACTGCTATTAATTATAACTGCTATCATACATAAAAGCTTTAGTAACAATTTGTATTACAGACATTATTCAGAGATCAAATTACTCCTGAAAAGGCTTCATTCACTGCTTTCTATAGACAACGGATATGGGCTTCATGGAGATAATCTAATAATGAAACTTACTTGTATGTAATATGACAAGAATGATGAATCCACACCAGTTTGTTGAATTTGTGGCGACCACTTGAGCATAACTGAAGACCCACATGAAAGCTGTGGTCAGTTTCCTGCACCGGGGAACGTCGGAAATAACGATACCTTTGGTACTCTGTAGGTTTCTGCATGTGAAATGGAGTATGTAAAAATATATAAGTGCATTTTGATAAGATATTAAGATAAAGTAGGATGTGAATCTCTTTCTCAGGTCTAGTTACATAACCTTTTGCCTTAAAAAAATGGTCCCTCAATGCTACTTCCTATAAAGGAAACCAGCCATGTAACACATACCTCATCCTTCTTGTTGGTTATTACTGCAAAAACTTTGGTTTGGTTATCAGTATCTTGTGACAGGCGATAATGGCCAAGCAACATTGCATCAGTTCTATAGGATATAAAACATAGCTAACAATGATTATGTCATATGGATATAGGAGTAAAAGCACATATAAAACTATAATGCTAGTTTTGGATTTGTTTGTGCAGATAGCAAAAACTCCATTCAAAGAGTTTTCACTTCAGTGTCATTAATTTAAACTCTTTCTAATTATAAACATTCCACTTTAGCTGGGTATATATATTAAATGTATATTAATATCACTTTCACATCACCACCCTTGAAAAACATTATTGCTGGAGGAATCGCTGTGCCAAAATAATAACCGCGTTATAAGTCCACCTATAACCCAGGTAATTTCCGGGTCTGATCATTTCACATATACCATTAATTTCCCATCTCTCTGCCCTTACAAGCAACGGTCAATCAGCCTAAAGTGGAGCTTTTTTCGCTGTAAAAAAAAAAAAAAAAAAAAAAAAGGAAGGAAGGGGACTTAACATTTGCACACAATGCAAGGGACTTTAAAAAAAAAAAAAAGGACCAGAAAGGGGACAAGAAACTACAACAGGAGTAAGCAGCATTTTGTAGTAGTTGTCCCCTTTTTGGTCTGTATGGAGTGCCGGACCTCTCTTATGTTCCTTGTAGTTACACAGTGGTCACTTTGGTCCTTGGCTGCACCATACTTGCACACATTTCATATATTTGAACTGAAGCACAACCTTGTGTGTTTTTCTGTTACTGTTAGTTTACTTTGGAAGCCTGACCCCTCCCCAACAAGGCCACTGCACACTTTTCAAATAGCAGGAGTGTTTTAATACAGAGCTCATGAGTACACATATAGCAAATGGTAAGGGACTCACCTACAGTGCCTTGACACTGGGCAGGTGAGCTTAACCCAATATAGCTATATTGTGAACCAGACCTCCTTTTTTATGTATATGCTGACACATAGGGCCTGATTCAGAGATCCGATATTAACGATAGTTAGGTGCGTATATTTAGGATCGGATTGATTTTGCATCAACTGCGCATGCGTAGTAATAGTGCAACACCATGTACGTTGAAGTTAGGTTCGGAAATGCCTTAAGGGCGGACTTGTGAATCGGTCGGAAACAATTGCGATCCTAAGTCCAGCGGAAATCTAGGAACCAAAGGATTTGCATAGAAATGGGCGGGGGGAGGCATTGAGATGAGGGAAAGTGGGCGCGATTACAGACATAGGACCCTAAATATACGCAACTATTGCACATAAGGTCGGAAGTGAGTGCGGCCAGATAGGGCAAGTCAATGCAGGTCTAACTTTAGGTCCGGCCGCTGTTTGCAAGGGAAGTGACTGTGTATTCAGTGGGATGTAACCTGTTCAGTGGGTTGTAACCTACTCCGACCTGCCACTTAGATGCGTATATTTGAGATCCCATCGGCAGCGGATCTCTGAATCAGGTCCATAGTGTTAAATAATGTTTGTATGGAGAGACGGACCTATCTTTTGCTCCTCTCTAGTCCACCTGCAATTCCGCTATTCACCGCTATGAATTTAGTAGTTGCCTGTCTCTTCTCTGGTCTGCAGGCGGACAGAAAAACCGCCACTCTTCATAAATAATAGTAACTTGCTTTTGGTGCACTTTGGTAAATACAAGTATAGAAAATAAGAATATGAAGTCACTCCGGAGACTCGGTATTTTGTGAAATTAAAGCCTATCCGGACAGTTTTTTAATCTATCGCGGTTGAAATGTCAGTGATGATTTACTGGCTGGGTAGGGGGGGTGGGGTGGGGGGGGGGGGGGGGGTGTTGGGGTTCAATATTCCAACCCTCCCCCTACATTTGTTCCACTAAAACACTAGCCTGCTCAGGGCTGCATTTCTATGTACTACATTTCTGGGTATGGGAGTAGAGGGTTCTAAAAATGCACAACAGACCATAGGCTTTGGGATGTTTTCCAGTCCGAGTGCCAGATTTACTAAGCTGCGGGTTTGGAAAAGTGGAGATGTTTCCCATAGCAACCAGTCACATTCTAGCTCTCACTTTCCTATTACAGAATCCTATTTCTTTCCTATTACAGAATGTCAGCTAGAATCTGGTTGCTATGAGCAACACCTCCAATTTTCCAAACCCGTAGCTTAGTAAATCTGGCCCTGAGTGCCTCAATACCAATTCTTACTATGCACATGCTGAAACCTGTAGTACGCCCCTGTTATATGGAGTGCTGTGTTCTCTCTCTCTCATGTGTATCTCTACACATACACACACACTCTTAAGGTGTAAATAAAAAAATAAAAAACAACAAATTAAAAAAAACAACAAACAAGTTTTTGAAAGAATGCTGTTGTTAAAAAGACACACCTTGCATTTTTTGTCCTTAAACGAGGTACAATTGTCTGGGGCTCCTCAGGTGTGGTGAGCATAATAATTTGACCATCAGGAAAAAATCTCATATATCTTAAGTAAATAGTTACAAACACACATTGGAGAAAACGAAAAGAAAAACAGTATAAAAATTAGTGCTGTTTTATATACAAATTCTAAAAATTATATTTACAATTTGAATGCATTAATGAAGTACAGTTACCTAAAATATTCCACTTGGTGCCAGGCCCGATAAAATCCATCCAGAGACTGCTCTCCCTGGCGTATGTATGTCGTCTTGCTAATATATACACCTGTAAGAAAATAAGAAAAGTCCTTACTTACAGATTTTAAGAGCTATTATAAAAAAAGCAAACTATACCTCTGCACAGGTTAAGACACATCATACAAAATGTGAACTAATGGGTCTACAACAAGATGGCAAACAATAACAAGGTTTAAACAAGAGCAAAGAAAAAAAACCTCACCAAAATCATAATGCACAAAGTAACATATAAACCAAACAACAATGTTATTGGAAGGGGGGGCTAAATTACTCATGATAAAGATACAAGATATGATTAAAAACAAAAAGAAAGCAAGTTTTCCTCATCATAATTCATCAACTTCCAAAAGTTATAATATTTTTCTTTCTTACAGGATATACAATTTTATAAGAGGTTTGGTGTTATCAGTGTGATTCTGCGATTCGGCAGCAGTCACTCAAACGTGATTAATTACTTGAAGGTTAACTCAGGTGTACGGCTCTCCATTGCTTACAAACTAAAACAAATGAAAAACCCTTTAGCCTTACTTATACTGGTACACTTTATGCCATATATTCTGCACAGACTCAGAACCTACATTTTTACAGATTCTCTTACTGCAGGGAAAGTATGTGCTACTTTGAGAGTACAGCGCTGTAGTGAGCTGGGTTCATAAGCTTTTTTTTTGTTATTTTGTAAGCAAAAGGGGCCTTGTATCTAAATAAGCCTAATGGTAATTCCAGAGCAGAAGGAAATAAGTATGTTCCATAATCTATCAGTTTAACAGTTCAGAAGCTGAAGAACACATAGGACACCTGACAATCATTTTAATGGCTGTCTTAATTGTCCTAGCTTGAAGGGCTGTATTATCCATATTTACTTGCCACATTAACTGCCATAATTATTTGGCTCAATATAGTACAAAAGTGAAAAGCAACATTTTAAGAAAAAAAAAAGAAAGGGAACCAATGCTTTCAAATGAGATGTGACAATTTAAAATAATCAATAGGACAGAAGCAAAATAAAATTTTGGCTTTAAGGCTATAATTTAATAAGAATTGTATCATGTAGAGCATATTAGAATTATCTGTTCCAAACAAAAGAAAAATACAATTTACCATCAAAACGGACACGTGGCCTCTCTAAAAACATCTGCCTCCAGGTGACATAAGGTAAGAGTTTCACACAGGTTCTGCCCCATACTTTCAGGCATGCTAAGCGCCAGATCTCAGGATCCCTTTAACACATGGTGTGAAGAAGTGTCATTAGCACAGATGTATGACAATTTTTATTCTTATTACTTACTTTATATGTCTTTCAGTGACATATAAATACTTATGGCTTCAATGGAGCAGTGTATACTATCAACACATGCAGACGATATTCCATTCAAAGTAGTTAAGAAACCTGCTCTCAAATTATATATAAAAAAAGTCAACCACTGACTTATTATATATAATAAGTATTCTGTACAGATTGAAAACTTAAAACAAAAGAAAATCACGCTTTCTTAATGTATACAATTGTGTTTAGGAATTAGAATATTTAGCTTTTTATTTATTATTTTAAATATATTTTCCGGTGCTGTTTGTAATACTACATGGACAGACCCCACTATTATTTCATACAAAAAAAAGTGCTTGCAGCATTTCTCCTTTTGTAAGTATTCTGAAAGGTATTACCCTCTGTTTCCATATAGTGACAATAACTTAACAACTTCAACTGTACAGTCAGTCCAAACCTCACTAAATTTATGACATTTGCTACTGACTGCAAAATTTCATTCCTTTTTAAGAAATGTCCGACTAATCTGTAGTTTTAAAGTTGAGTGGAATACCTTGCACAAATATAAAAGCCCTTGCACACCAGTGATAGTTGCTCTAATGAACGGAGGTCAAGCTCACTGGAAACCACCCAGCGGAAAATATACATCAGCAACTCCATAGGGAGCACTAGGGGACACAAAGATAAAACATAAATTGGTATAGTATGAAATGTATTGTATATACCACATCATTGTATTATTACAGATTTATAGTACAGCTTCCTTTTCCCTATATGGATAGATAGCAAAACAAAAACACTACAGCCTTCCTTTGTTAGTGGGAAGTGGGATCTCAGATTGTGTTAATTGATTTCAGACAGAACGCTTCAGGGAGGTTCAATGTTCACAGGACAGTAAGTAATTATAAAATGTGTGAGAGCTATGTAGCAGGAATTATAAGGAAGCAAGGACATACCTGAAATATGAGTCTGGCTTACATCATAGTCTGGCTGGCACAATTTCAGTGAGGACTCTTGAAATGTCAGCTGTTGCTGAAAGTATGATAACAGATCAGCCATTTTGCCGTCATCATTGGTATCTTCCATGCTGCAAGCAGAAATATAAAACATATTATACGTTTTATATGCTAAGTAAACAACTCATAAGTAACACATTCTATTTAACTACACAATGTGTTTCTGCTGGCAGAATATTTTAGGATATGACCAAACAGTAATCAGTGACCATCAATTAGGAGAAATGATGTACACTTGAGTTCTTTCTTTCGATTACAGAGAGGCAAGCAAAACAATCTGTGGTGTAATTAATGTGAAATCACAAATAAAGTTAAGTGATAGCAGTAATGAGAAACATTGCCTAGCATTTACTTGTATAAACCTTTCAAGTCAAATACTTAATATTGTGCCAAATGAGTCTTTGTACCGAAAGCAACTTTAAATAACTGGCAGCTCCTACATTAGTTGAATTAAAAGAATAATGCCAGTCCAAGAACTACATTCCTTTTAGAAAACAAGAGCATGCAACTTTATGCCATGACCAGGTTTTACAGCACTGAAATCACTTAAGCACATAAATATATGAAATTCCCCCTTGACCACAAAAAACAATGACAGCTACAAAAAAAAACACTCAGGTGTGCATATGGTACATACAATTTCTTCCCTACTCCGTCACCATCAGGAGACCAACTGTAATTAATTTTAAACTCAATGTCGGGGACGAGCTGCATGGCTCGACGGTAGAATTTGATGGCTGTAAAAACACACAAAGAAGAGTAAATGTTAGCTATTACATAGAACATGACAGCTCTTACCCATCCTTGTATACAACTCTTTTCTGTCTAAATTACTTCCTGTAATGTCAACAAAGTTATAGACTTGGCTGCACTTTAGAAAATGAAGGCAGTATGAACCACTTAAAGCCTGTGACATATGAATAAAACTTTTCATTGCAACAGGAAGTACGGAAAGGTTTTCTCGTTTTATGAAATGCTTCCAAAATATCACAAGTATTATTTTAAAAATAAATTTCCCAATATTTTCAAATTAATTTAATATATTTTCCTATTTACAACATGCACTGTCAAGGAAAAAATATTTAGTATTGATAGTAAAGTACACTTATTAGTAATATCCAGTACATATTTGAGCTGATTTATGAGTATCATCAAATATAATTGCTTGGAAAAATTCCTGAGTGCGGGATGAAATGCATCAGTGGGAGGTATAATACTTTTTTATTTGAACCTTTTACTCTTGTATTACTGGTGGACACTCTAACCAGTTACCTACCTTATAGATACGAATTCCGTGCTTACAGCTCTAACTAATGAGACCTACTATATCCGTTCCACTTAACCATCATTGCAGCAATTATTTTATTACAGGACTTGACATCAATACCACATACCCACTTACGGAGGGATATATAAGATCCACGGTGGGATCCTGGGTGGCCTACCAACACCCGCTACCTCAACCTATGGAATCAGGTACAAGCATAGGTCTGTAATACTTTCTGTGCCATCTATATTACCAGTTACTTTCCCTTACTGGATTGCTCATTGGGACTTATGTAGTTCCTAACATACACAGAGCTTGATTCGATATATTGCAATGCGATTTGGATACATTATATGGTTCTATCTGCCTCGAGAGGTCCTCTAATTAGAAGCAAGTGTGGTGTATATTTTTATGCTGCCATCATTATTGGTAAGTGCACTTTTTAATGTTTTATTCCAGATTGTGGATTAATAAATTGGGATTTATTGATACTCACCTTTAAATCCTTTTCTCTGGAGACATCTGGGCGACACTGCTACCTTGGTTGGATGAGGCACTTTGGAGCTGGGCACTTGACAGTTAAAAACTGTTAGGAGGAAGCTCCTCCCCTCTCCAACCCCCTCAGACTCTCAGTTTCTGTGTGACCAAGCCCAATGAGGGAAGAAGGAATAAAGCCTCATACACACTACAGTTTTTTTTAAACGATAATCGTTCAAAACCCCGGTGAAAGGAGTGTTTTGAACGATATCATGAAAGTGTGTATGCGGCAACGATCATGCCTGATCATTGTAAAGTACACAAAATCGTTTGATCGCATCTTTTAAAAAGTTTAATATAAACGATCAAGCCATTCAGTACTGAAGGCTCAACAGAAAATCGTTTGTAGTGTGTATGCAGCCTGATTGGCAATAAAAATGTTCTGTAATGTCATCCATCGTTTAAAAAACTGTAGTGTGTATGTAGCTTAAAGGAGATAAATTATAGAAAAGAATGAGCCAAAACCCTTTACACTACTGAGCATGAGGGTGGGAGCACAGTGTCCCCAGATGTCTTCAGAGAAAAGGATTTAACGGCGAGTAGCAATAAATCCCATTTTCTCTTACATCTATCTGGGGGACACTGCTACAATGGGTGTCCAAAGATGGGTACCAAAGATGTCCTATGGGAGGGAATGCTCAGTTGCCCCTTAACTCTGAACGTTTTAGCCAAAGGACTAACAGATTATCTGATTTGTGAAGGTCTGTGCCTCTTCTAGGAGGACCAATCTCTGCTGACAAGTTAAAATCTCTGGACTTTAAGGGAACCTAGTCTTACGCCTGTCTCAAAGTCTTACCCTGAAAAAAATATGAGCAGACACTAGTTTACAGGCTCTGAGCATGGTACAAATAACCAGATTAAAAGAGCCATGTGCTCTTAGAAACCCTGTTTCAGTAGCCAAGCTGTTAAAGCCAAGCGTTGCAGGTCTAGATGTAGAAACATGCCCTGGGAGAGAAGATCTAGATGAAGAGGAAACGTCTACCCAGGACAGAGTGCCAAAGTGAGAGGATCAGGCAAAACCTTCATGGCAGATATGGGAAAGTCTGTGCCATGCATAAAGTCCAGAAAAGAAAAACAAGCATTGAGCGGGAAGGAGACTTCTTAGTTCTTAAGAATTATCTGTGCAGTTGCAGAAACTGCATAATTGTCTGTCGATTCTCTATTCAAAAGGTTCATTGACTCTGTTTTCAGTAACAGGTCAACTAGATAAGGCACGATATTGATCTTCCAGATTCACAACCCACTAACGATTTTACTGGGAGCCGTCTCCAGCCCCAAGCAGCAGAGCTTAGAACTTAAGGTGACAATCCTGAATGGCAAAGCACAGACTGTTACGTTACCCGGGTTGACCACTCACCAGGGCGTGGAGTCTAACTGGGGCTTGGTCATCGCTAGAGCCCCTGATGGTGGGGATAGGCCGGGCTGCAGGATCCCAGCAGGTCGCGGCCCCTCAGTGGCAGCTCCCAGAGTAGCAAGGAGGGTTTGGGAGTCAGACATCACGGCAGGACTGGACATAACACAAACAGACAGGACTGAAATGGACCACACAAAGACCAACACTGACTAACACCAATACCAAACAGAACGAGATAACAGATCCAGGATGGAGGAGCAGACTGGTACTGGACACAACCATCAACAGGAACCCAGATAAGAATCGTGTTCAGAACACAGACAACAGATTCCAGGAGAGGACTGGGACAGCTGGGAGAACAGGGCTGGTACAGTGGGGTGAGTACACAAAAAAGTTATGGCAGAGGTAATAAGTTCCAGGGTCCAGGGTCTACACAAAGGAATCAGGGAGCAAGGAGATAAGTGCAGACACCAGGGATGCACAGAGATACAGAACAGAAACAGTGGAAAGTAACAAAGATAGAACCTTGCAGAAAGCAGAGAAATCAGCACATCAGAAATACTAACAAGAAGAACGGCTTGCAAGGCAAGAGAACAGCAGAACAAGAGGAAGCAGGACAAGGTTTCTGCTGAACAAACGCTGAGGTAAACAGACAGGAAGGCTAAACCAAACAGTATCACCAGAAAGGAAGAGTTCTCCTTGCTGGGTATTTAAACACTAAACATACAATCAGAGCTGGAGAGCCTCCCAGCTCTGGTTGGTCAGAATCCTGGCTGTTAGGTGGCAGCTGAGAGCTATTAATCAGGCTAGCACCTGGAGTGGCTTCTGAAGGCCTTTCTGTGCTAGTGTATTCCAGTTGCTTAGCAACAACCAGGGGAATAGAAAACCAGCAAGCAGCGAGGGCTATATTCTGACTGCCAGGGGTGAAAGAGTTTGTGCTGCTGCGAATATTACAGCAGCATGTAACACAGTACGAAGCCTTCCCAGAAGGGAACATGGAGACACTCAACCTGTATGTCTTACAGATGCTAAAAATACATTTCTGAGGCTGCATCCTGTCAATCACTGATCAAATGGATTTCTTCCTGAACCTGGGTACCCAAAATCTGGAATTCAAAAAATTCTGCTAGGCTGGAAGCAGCTATTTACCTTACCATAAACTGGCTGGAGAATTTACCAACCCCCAGTGAGCATCCAGGACCTAAACAATCACTTAATGTGACAGTAGCAGAATGTGTCATTTTTCTACGGGGATCCCTCAGCACTAGGAGGAAATATCTGTGTGGAACTCTCACCTTGATGTCAAGGTATTAAACTCCCTGTAACAGGTCAATAAACCCACCAATCTGGGGTGGAAACACTGCAGGTTAACTCAAAATTAAGTAGATGAGTTCCCATTGGCCCTAGTCGAACAAGTGAAAGAGCATTAAGCACTCTGCTTACCCCAGACCTAGGAGCCTTACGATCTCCATGCATGGAGACTATTTTAAGGGCCACCTTTTGCTTGCCCATGCCAAGCCAACTGGCCCCTATAGAACCCAGATCTATCCTTGAAGGTGGATCTGAAGGATGGTGTCTCGATCGCTGGTCATTGACTGGGAGGAAGGAACTGTTACCCTTTGTGGACTGTCTAAGCCTGCACCAAAGTGGACAATTCCATTATAAGGTAGAGATTCTGGAGACACTCTTCTGGTCTCTAAAAGTATAACTGAAACTCTAGACATGGTCAAAACAGAATCCAGGAAAAAGCAAAGGGTCATACAAAATACAATATCCCAATATTACAGCATACTGGATATTACAACATCGACAGAAAACCATTTATATTTAAAACCACACATACCTAACTCTTGAGCTTCATTAAGGACTCTGAGCCCTCAGGAGAAAACCCCTCTATAGAGGAGTTATAATTATATAGCTATTATTATTATATATAGAAAGTGACGGCAGATAAGGGCCACATGGCCCATCCAGTCTGCTCAGTTGTTTATTTAAAAGTATACTGACCCTAGACTATATTTTTTCTCTATTTAGTTTAAGATTTAGGATATCCTTATATACATCCCAAGCATGATTAAACTGTTCTACTGTGTTAGCCTCAACCACCTCAGATGGGAGAATATTCCACTTATCTATCACCCTTTCAGTGAAGTAATTTTTCCACACATTTCCTCTGAATCTACTACCCTCCAAGCATACAGAGTTAACTCCCTTAGTTCTTGTATTGGTCCTTCCTTCGATGTCTCCGTTGTTCCAAAGTATTAATGCAAAGGAAGAACAAGAAAAAGACCCTAGTGCAATATTAGCTACAAGGGTTAAAACCACGCTGCTCCAATGGAGCTACTTACACTTCCTGTGTCTTGTATACTGGCATATCGTGTGGTCTTTGTTTTTCTTCAATACCTTCTCCAATATCCCCCCTTTTTTTTCTCTGGCAACGTCCTCAGGTCAGGGTGAGAAGAAAAGAGGGAGACCCTAGTGCAACTCAGCTTAAACTGTAAGTCCCACACCGTTCCCAGGAATGTACTTACACTATGTGTGTCTTGTAACCAAGCGTATCATAAGGTCTTTTCTTTCTCACTTACCTTGAGAAAGAGCACTAGCATGCTTGAAACGCGTCGGAAAGTTGGTAGGAGGCTCCCCCACAACACCCAGCACGGCCAGCACCTGTTTTCTCCCTCCAGTGTCGCCGCAGCTCTATAGGGCCCTTTGGATAGGCGTTTTGACCAGTGAGGAGTACACCATTCTTAGGAGACAGGGTGTAAGGCTTATTCAGTGGTACATGTGCGGGCTCCCTCCTTTCTAGGGGAGATTTTAAGATTTTATTTGTAGAATTTTATTGAAGATTTATTTTTGAAGAATTGTTTGTAATAAAACCATTTGTATTAAAACCCCGTTATAAATTGGCACTTTGGAGTGCTACACATTCAGGTGTCTTGTTCTGGCGTCCCTCATCTCCTGGCGTTTGGAAAAGACCTTATGACACGCTTGGTTACAAGACACACATAGTGTAAGTACATTCCTGGGAATGGTGTGGGACTTACAGTTTAAGCTGAGTTGCACTAGGGTCTCCCTCTTTTCTTCTCACCCTGACCTGAGGACGTTGCCAGAGAAAAAAAAGGGGGGATATTGGAGAAGGTATTGAAGAAAAACAAAGACCACACGATATGCCAGTATACAAGACACAGGAAGTGTAAGTAGCTCCATTGGAGCAGCGTGGTTTTAACCCTTGTAGCTAATATTGCACTAGCGTCTTTTTCTTGTTCTTCCTTTGCATTAATACTTTGGGACAACGGAGACATCGAAGGAAGGACCAATACAAGAACTAAGGGAGTTAACTCTGTATGCTAACCAACAAGATATTTCATTGTGAGTACCAGTCTTTGGATTTTATTTATTCTTAAGTCCAACAGGATTGCACTTTATTTGTCTTATCTCTTCTGGGTCTTCAATTGAGGATATTTGGAAAAGGAGACACTTCTCAAAATCAACACCTTTCTACAAGACAATATAAAGGACATCACTCTGAAGCATAATAAGAACTTTTTTGGGACCTTTTGAGAACTTTTGAGGACTTCCCCCATTTAAGGAAGGTATTTTTTACATACTTCCGGCGCGGACTTGTACCATCACATCTTTTGGTTTTTTTGATCACCAGCATAATTACGGATGAAGGGGCGTGCCACACATACGACAACCGCAATTACGCATTGGAGGCGGGGTGAGGCATTTAAGTCGTACAGTATGGACGTGCTTAAGTGCGTAACTACGTGCAGCCACAACGGCTAACAGCAGTTACGCTTGGTAAAGTTAAGGCAGGGTTTAGTAAACGTAAAACGGCAAAAATACGTACGACCAAGGTGAGCGCATAGTATTTACAGACGCGTAAATACACTACGCGTTGAAATGTAAAGGGAACGTAGGTGTGGATCTGGCCCAATGACACTAAGGTATGTGTTTTCAGGCATAATGGCTTTGAATTCTTTGAAGATAGACTTTGCCATAAAGTTAGGCCTGTTATGGAGCTCTTTTGTCATGATTACAAAACGGAGGATTGGCACCTATTCATTTGTTCCTGTAAAGTAAGCTTGAAAGCTGTGCTACTCCACAACAGCTCAAAGTTACCCTGAGTATCACTAGCTCACACTGCTGCCAGGAAGGAGAACACACGAGAACATGAAACTCTTGCTGAATAAAATCAAATATGAGAAGCACCAACGCTATATCTGTGGTTATTTTTTCACTTATGCTGGGACTACAGCTCTGTTTCACAGAGTACTGCTTTTTTTTCTGTGGGATAGCAGAGACCGGAAAAACCATTACTTTTGCAAGCAGTGGCCAAAGTGAACTTCACTATGCCTGGGAGTGGGAATGCTGCCATTGTCCCACTTGCTAATCTTGGAAAAGTGAATCTGCCTTCATTCATATAAAGCTGGGTCTTGCAAGGAACTTTATCAAAGCATTGGATCAAATAGGCTTGGAGTTGCACACTTGAGAAAGAAACTCCTGAATTTTGCAAAGCTCAAAAAAGTGATGTTTGTAGATCCTTAAACAAGAGAACTGATGGTCGATGGGAGCTGCGATTAATCCTGCTGGAAAAGCTGCATGGGAGATTTTCAAGAGCATTTGCTAGAACTACTTAGGTCTCAACTATAAGACAGAAAACTACAGAGATGGTAGACATAAAATATGTCCATATATGTCCAAAATAGACCATGGGGTGTAACATGTCTCTGAATGTCCACTTTTTGGACTCACACCTGGGGCCGGATTTACTTAGGGGCGAGTTAGTAATGATTATAAATCGCCAGCCGTCGCCACAATTTTCCAGAAATTTCAAAACTCCTGATGGACAGTTCCGTCAGAGGGTATAAATAAGGGACTGAGTGTCATTTAGAGAGGGACAGCACAGAAGAAGGACACTCTTGTGGGATCCAACCTCAAGAAGAAGATGCTCCGGAACAATCTCTCCTAGCAAGACTAATGACTGCAGAACTGCAAATATTTTTTCATAATATTTGGTATATTTTGGACACCAATACTGAGCACATTATGAATTACTATATGAAACGGGGCACAATATAAATTACTTTATGAAACGGGTCACGTAAGACCAGATTCAGAGTTCTGTGCAACGGAACTCTGTAATTAAGCCCCTGGCCTCCCCTCCTTCTTACGGAGTACTTAAGTGTCCAGAACCGTTCGTCAGAATCGTTGTCCGCACGGATGCATAGCTGTGCGGAACTGCTTCTAACCACCCTAGCACTTATTTAGCATGCCCTACCCCGCCTGTATGGAGGCATGTGTATTTTAAGTGCCAGCTCCTTTTATGGAAGTTCTTCGTAACAAAGTTCTGTATGGATGAACTTACGACACATAACATCTGCCGCACGCATGCACCGATGTTATATGTCAAGGTGACAAGTCCCCTTCCCAGCCTAAGCATGAATCAGGGCCATTATTATTGACCATGGGGGCACATTGGGCCGGATCCTGACCTACGGGCGCCTTATGGCCGCCTGAGGTCAGTACGGCCAGCATCTGAGCGGGGAGTGCACACCCCGTGTACTCCCTGCTGTCGATATTTAATCTAGACACTTATGTGTCCAGATTCCTACCCTAACTTTTACGATCAGCTGCTGATCATAACGGGGCGTCCCCAGCCCCGTCCCCTAATTAGCATGTCTATCTCCACCTTTACGGCGGAGATACGACATGT
The DNA here is from genome assembly GCA_011038615.1 of Limnodynastes dumerilii. Taxonomy (NCBI): domain Eukaryota; kingdom Metazoa; phylum Chordata; class Amphibia; order Anura; family Limnodynastidae; genus Limnodynastes; species Limnodynastes dumerilii. The sequence continues at coordinate 60,885 of WWET01000396.1, forward strand.
GTAAATGGGGGGATAGCCCCCTTTGCGTAACAGCTGCCGTACGTAACGTTAGCCCATACGACGCCGTAAGAAAACAGGGAATTACGTACGACATGTACATACTGAGGATACAGCCCATTAATTTTAACGGTTTATGGGGCAATGTTATGTGGGCACATTATACATGGAACAGCATGCCATTAACACTTGGTATGCTGTCGCTTATGGTACTAAAGCACATGGGCATGCTGTGCCTTCTACTACTATATGCGGCAGCATTATAAGGGTTAATAGAATGCCGTACCATGCATTTTTTGTGTTAAAAATGTTTTTCTTATAAACGTTTTTTACAATTTTCTTTTTACAAATGTGCTATTTTTATTTTTTTTATTTTTTTTTTTGTGAGTGTTGATTTACATGAAATTGACACTCACAAAAGGCTCATTTAAATGGTGATTTTTTTCCTTTTCAAAATCGTCATGACTATCTTCCAAACAGTGATTTTACAAATTGTGACTTAGTAAATTTGGCCCTTGGACTTGTCAGTGATGAACATGGTAAATGGTTTCACCAGGAAAAGCGGTATCAGGGCAAGTGGAGTTCAAGTATGCTGGCGGACTACTGTTAAAAGGGATGCTACAGAGGCAAATCACAGCAGAAAATCTTATGTATCAACATTTTAAGTGTGTTAATTATTTAACATACTATGTTGTTAATAAATCTAATGTTGTAAACTTGGGTCTCACTCAAAATCCGGGGGATAGCTCCCTTTGCGTAACAGCTGCCGTACGTAACGTCAGCCCATACGACGCTGTAAGAAAACAGGGAATTACGTACGACATGTACGTAATTCCCCCGGCGGCCGTTACTGAGGATACAGCCCATTATTTTTAACGGTTTATGGGGCAATGTTATGTGGGCACATTATACATGGAACAGCATGCCATTTACACTTGGTATGCTGTCGCTTATGGTACTAAAGCACATGGGCATGCTGTGCCTTCTGCTACTATATGCGGCAGCATGATAAGGGTTAATAGAATGCCGTACCATGCATTTTTTGTGTTAAAAAATGTTTTTAAACATTTTTCTTATAAACGTTTTTTACAATTTTCTTTTTACAAATGTGCTATTTTCTTTTCTTTTTTTTTTTTTGTGAGTGTTGATTTACATCAAATTTACACTCACAAAAGGCTCATTTAAATGGTGATTTTTTTCCTTTTCAAAATCGTCATGGCTATCTTCCAAACAGTGATTTTACAAATTGTGACTTAGTAAATTTGGCCCTTGGACTTGTCAGTGATGAACATGGTAAATGGTTTCACCAGGAAAAGCGGTATCAGGGCAAGTGGAGTTCAAGTATGCTGGCGGACTACTGTTAAAAGGGATGCTACAGAGGCAAATCACAGCAGAAAATCTTATGTATCAACATTTTAAGTGTGTTAATTATTTAACATACTATGTTGTTAATAAATCTAATGTTGTAAACTTGGGTCTCACTCAAAATCCTTACGTTATAGTCTACACTAAAGCACTTGTTTGAACACGTTAGAAAAAATAAGAAAACTTGTTGATTACTTTCTGACAAGACTACTTGCTCCAATGTCAGAAAGGTAGGTCCACATGCAAAGCAATAGGACATTTGAGCACAGATCTAAATGTACAGTAAGAAATAAGCTTTAAAAGGCATATCTAATTCAACAAAGTGAGGGATAGAAACGCAGCTTCAGATTTGTCAGTCACGCAACTGTACTCACTTTATACAATGTATCTATGCAGCAAGTATTTCCACTAGATAGTGTAAATTCTAGGCACACATCTAGGAGCACGACTTGTTATATGACCTAAATTAATGTTTTTACTGGGAACAATCATAAGGGAATTTAAAGGAGATGACGCAGTATGTTTTGCTGTAAATGATTTTATTCATTAAAGTCTGTGACCAAACATTAGAATTCAAATTGTGTTTAGCTGTTGGATATTTTATCTACAAATATAAAGTCTGCATTCACAGACCTTACCTAAGACTAGATCCAGACTTCCGCATCTTCTGTGCTAGGTGCCTGATCCTGTGTGCCAGGAAAGTCCACTACACTCAAATGCACAGTCTTATGAAATGTGGACCATACTAATTTCCACACTGATCCTACCTAAAGTTTCAATGGTGAGGAAGAATGGAAAGAATGTAAGGGCTAATACACGCCCTTACTATACTTTTATAATTCCTACCATCTTGCATAAACACCCGTCTCACTGTCAGAAACATTTCCTTAATGGAAGTCTGAATAAGGAGGATCCAGATGTGTATTGGAAGTGCTGTATGTGAGCATGTGCAAAATGTAGTCCTTTCTGTTTACTGTAAGTGGAAAATGATTGTTCTGGTTAGGTTTGGATCTGGTCCATTAACATTAAATATTCAGAGTAGGGAAGGAAATACAAAGAGCATATCATTACACGTTATCCAAAGAGTAGTGAAAAACTAAAACATTTCTTCAAAACAGTATAAAATGTGCAAATAAATCCCTTTTGTTGACCATAAACCCTTACAGAAAAGAAAAGAGAAAGAAACAAGAGAGGGAAGAAAAATAAAATGGCATATAATCAGAATACTTGCTAAGTACCTATTAAGTCACTGGACAATGTATATTTTTTGTGACAGTTCTGTCTGGCAATTTTCAATGCAAATTTGTCATTTCCATGAAAAGAAAAACAATAGAAAAAAACAAAACAAAGGCAATCATAACATTTAATACCTTCATAGAGAGCCCCATTTTGTTCTTGCTCTGCAGCTTGAAGGAAGAGTTCCCTTGCCTATAAAGAGATGAAAAAAAAATGATGGACATGTAAAATACCCACAATAATCTATCTGTCCTACTCACAAGAGACAGATGCTTATTTGGGAGTCACAACAACTTAAAGGTTTTTTTGTGGAAAATGGTAAAACTTGGTGAGAAAAAGGTGAAAAATTGAGAAATGGCAGGATAAGGAACCCGATCCTGATTTAACTTGATCTGACTTGCAATGTACACAAGTCAGCTCTGAATAGGTACTGCACATGCGCAGTACCTATACTTCCACAATGGAATGAAGCCACCCCATGTTGCACTCCGTACGGTATTCAGCCACTGCAAGAGGTGGTATTTGCTTTTAAATCTGTATCAGGCACAATGGCTTTAACTGTGTGGAATAAATAGTCACAATTTCAATTAAAAATAAATGTATGGAAGTTACAAATTATGCAATTTACACAATCCATACTAAACCTGCAAATAAAGATTTGCATGGAAGAAAAAGGTGTACAACCACCTATATACAAATCAGGGGTTATTTCCATATTCACACTTCAAATACATATTTGATTCCAAATGGCATTACTCCCAATATAGAAGAAGTAAATGAACAAATGGAAGGGACGCATGTCAGAATATAGTGTATTTACAGCTCCAGACAGCACACTAGCTTTTGGTATTGTAAACAACATAACTCTATAGTTGGTTTTAGATTTATACGGCTGGTAATTATTCAACTATCTGGGGTTATTATTAACAATGTTTTTAATGACTATTGACCAGATTCAGAGTTTGAAAATAAGAGAGGAAAGTTACACCTGGACAAAACCATGTTGTGTTCAGGGGGAGTAAAATTAATGTTATTCTATGATACATGTTATGTATTTTTAAATTGAGAACTCACCTCCTGCAGAGGTCTCAGTATCTCTATAACAGCTACTCTGAAACTTATAAATTGATCTGAGCAATCTCCATTTTGTAATAAATTCTTTATTTAGTTTTACAAGAAGATACAAGACAACGTTTTGCATACAAGATAGCAATCTCCATTTTGTGTGTTTGTTTTAAAGCGTATCTGGGATAGCAGCTGAGAGGGTGTACTGTTTCAGAGTAGCTGTTTTGGAGACTTGGGGACCTATGCTGGGGGTGAGCTCTCAATTTAAAAATATGTGATAGATAACCCAAAGTTGTGATAGTTTTAGAGTTAGGACCACCAAAACAGAGAAGCCTTGTAAGTGGCTGGGGGCTTATCGTATATCTGCAAATGTATGTAACAAATATCTCTGACTTTTATTTTAAAGATAGAATGTCATGTTTGTTACTGGTTAATTGCAAGAGTGCTGGGATGCCGTTTTTTTGTATCTGGGTAAATTCCTTATACCTTGCAGCACCTGCTCTATATTAACTTATAAATTGATTTAAGCAGGTGTGTGGTGTGTGCGTGTGTGTGTGTGTGTGCGTGTGTGTGTGTCTGGGTAAGTGCAAAATAATAATGCTGCATTAAAGGAATTTTATGTCTTCTTTTTGAACGACATACAGACCACAAAGCTATAATTCAAGTCCACTGAATTGTCAATATGAGGTCATAATTACCTTCTCCTCCTCTGCTAATTCTTGCTTTGCTTTGGTATCTGAAGCTTTCCCAACAGACCCTTTCACAGCTGTTTTGCGAACCTGTGTCTCTGCCCCTGAAGAACTTATTCCTGGAACAAGTTCAGACATCCACCGAGCTCGGAACCTCTGTAGCTCCTCCTTATAAGACATGTGAGGAAAATATAAGTATATAAAAAGTATTTTAAGATTATGATGCATAATTCACTGTCAATGCTAGTAACTAGTGCATGTACCTCCAATAGGCAAAAAAGTATACATGCTCTTACATTAAAATGTTACCTATTAGTATATAAAATCCATTCATTTTTAAACCCAATAGAAGACGTTACCTACCTACACATTTTGTGGTCAAGAAGCTACCTATTTGCAGCCAGTATTATAGAAACATTTACTGGTCTATAGTAAATAAGTTTTGGTCCCTTCCTAGTGAATTGAGAGAACACATTATACTTGTTCAACCTAAATTGATGATTCCCGAGATTATAAGTCATAGGCATCAAAAAAGGGTTTTTTGGTACTCGCCATTAAATGAGTTTTAGTCATATGGAGGACATTGCAAACATGGGTTAAAATCGGGTCTCAGGAGCTGGGCACTTAACAGTTAATAACTATCTTGGGACTAAGCTCCAGTCTTCAAAACACTCTGAGCTCAGTATAGGATTATAAACCCCAAAGGAGCAGAAGTAAAAGGTGAAAAACAGACACAAACTAAATTTCCTTATGTGCATGAACGTGAGTATGTGTGCACAGTATTCCCCAGATGAAATGGGATTTATTGCTACTCACCATTAAATCCTTTACTCTGGAGACATCTGGGAGATACTGCAACCAGGTGGTTTTACCAAAGAAACACAAAAAGGAGGTAACACTCATCCTTGCCTAAACATAGAACCTTCGTGCCAAAAGAGGCATCCCGGGAAGCAAAAACAGAATAAACCAAAATAAAGCTAAGGCATGAACAGAAAAAACAGGTGGCTGCATGACAAAGCTGCCCACTGAGGGCCCCTAGTTTGCTGCCCAGGACAAACTTCACCAATCTAATCAAGGGGCTCTGACTGTTCTCAGTGCCGCCGAGAGGGGGGGGTACTAATTACCCGGGCCCAAACCTGCTGAGGGGGCTGGGTATGTATGGGTCATTTAGATTTAAAAAAAATAAATCCTTTTTTTATATTATTTATTTTTGAAGAGTCCGGGAATGTTTTCTTTTGGGGGAATGGGGGGGCGTTCTAATGCAACGCTGGGGACGGTTTCCTGACAGCCAGCCAATCAGAGCTCAGCACAGGCAGACACTTTCACTTTCTGGCTGCCCAGTGTGTTCCTGCTTCTCTTTGGAGGATTGGACCAGCTTCTGGTAAAGGTAAGCTAAGCTT
>WWET01000396.1:74656-89231 GCA_011038615.1 Limnodynastes dumerilii
TGCACGTAAAATTGGCACGCCCACACGTATTTACGTGACACATACGTGAATGGCCCATACGTTCACAATTACGCTACGCTATTGAGCGTATTTTCTATGGTACGCATGCGCAGTACTTACAAAATCGCGATTTTACGTCTCCGCCACACGTAAATTCGCTCCGAAGCGTTGTTCTGGATCAGGCCCAATGGCTGTTTTATGCAAATCACACATAGGAGTTTTATTTTAAAATGGCTATTTTTTTATGTAGTTGGGAAGTTTTTACATACGCTACACATCCACTCAATTTATTTATTTAAGAAAAAAAAAAAATAGCAATCTTTGACTTAGAATATAATGATATCTTAGTTTGTTTCCTTTTTTGTTTATCCTGTTTCTGTTCTAATTCTCAGAATGCTTATATTGGAATAGCTGGAGTAGAGCTGCCGCCTTTCACTGTGACTATTTAGAAGATCCGCTGTGTCAAAAGCAGGACGCTGCTCCAATTGCAATGTCCCTTTCATCCTTGATTAACCACCATGAACCGTTACACGACATTCAAGCAACTTGGAGATGGCACTTACGGTTCCGTCCTTCTTGCAAGAAGCACGGAATCTGGAGAGCTGGTGGCTATTAAAAAGTAAGATTCCTTTACAATGGGTTCAGAATATGTAAGGTAACATGTAAACGTTGGATACTGTTGTACAATGATATTTTATACTCATTTCAGTAGTTAAAGAAATGATCACGGTCATCCGTAGTGCAAAAAAAGTTGCTGAACGAGTAGGGGATTCCCATTTTTTGTATTTGTTGGTATAATAAAGTGTAGACAATAAACTTAATAAGGAGCATATATAAAGGGGTCCAATTTTATTTTGGCGTTTTTGCATGTGGCCAAAATACTATCTGCTGTTGCACATAAATCCTGACCAACCTAATCTGTAAACTCTAATTTGGAGTTAAGCAAAAAAAAAAATCAAAAAACGACCTATTGACATTCTGTTTGTACATTTAATGTTGGCTTCCCCCATCATGGTTTTGCCAGGGTGCAGATGTGTTCCCTTTTTTTGCTGTTACTTTCAACCCTGTGTTAGTCACTGGACCGGATTCACACTTATGTGTGAAATCCGTATGTGCGGATACACTTGTATCTGCACCTACTTTTCCGGTCCCCTCCCTTGCCCTACCTCCGTTTTTAGGTGCCTTAAAGCATTTACGCGTGCCATAGGCAACCTTAACTAACAGTGCATCTTTTCCTTCTTAAGTAGGGAAAATACGCATGGGGAAACATTGGGCCTCCCTCGCAGCCTAATCTACCCACTTGTCTAAGATTCCTTGGAAGCTGCCATGTCTCCTCTTACCTAAAAAAACTTTGCAATCTTTAAAGACCACATGTAGTTAATATACGTGTCTTAGGGCTATGTAGATTGCATATTCATTCTGACTATGCATGCACAGAACATAAAAACTGTAAAATATGCACCTAAGAAGCCTTTGCTTCTTGGGTATGAATCAGGGCCTCTGTGTCTACTTTTCAGAACCCATTTAGCAAAAATAAAAAAAAAATGTAAATAAAAAAAATCAATGTATGTATGTTAAATTACAGAAAGTAACACTATTTTCAAACAACAGAATGAAAAGAAAATTTTACTCCTGGGAAGAATGCATGAATCTTCGAGAGCTAAAGGTAGTGCTTTTGTTTTGTGGTTTTATTGACTTTTCTTTCATCATTGTGTGACTGATTGGCTTACTCTGCCACTCTTTCTGGAAGGATGATGGATTTTTCGATCTAAGAATAGGTTTTACTGTTTGTAACTTGCTGCTTATTTGAGCACCCTTTATTTATTTTTTTCTAACTGACTAGAGACGTTTCCTTCTGATCAATCATCAGGAATGTAGCATTTCAGGTAGATAGCTGTGAAATGGATAATACGGCATCCGGAAGTTCGTTTAACACTGCTAGTACCCGGAGAATGGTAGGGGATCATCTCATTATTTGTCCAATACACAGAAATAGTGGTGGCGATGTACTTCTGCTGGATATGTTCTGGTTCCAGTTACATGGTTTATCAACATGGTTTTTTTAGTTACAGTAAGGTAGGGACCAGCTTTTTCATACATTATTTAGAACATTTATAAAGGGCCGTTCCCTTGCCCATGTCTGTTACAAAACAAGAATTTTATTTCTGTCCAATTGTTTAAGCAAGTAAAATGCAGGTTGAAGAATAGAGGCCTTTCTTCTAGTGAAAAACAAACCAATATAATCTCATCTTGTAGCTTTAGTAAACAATGTTTTCATGTTAAATCGAGATTACATGTAGGGTCTTCACAGGAACTTTATGTTGTCTTCATAAACTATATGATGGAACTAGAAGCACACCTATATAGAAAGTCATACTGGCATCAAATAATAGTGAACTGGACCCACACCCCTGCATATTTCCCCCCCGTACATGTGAAGGTGTTCCTCACGAGAGAAGGGATTGAACTCCCTCTGTCACTCCCCTCTCGTTCGTAAATAGTGGGACTTGCACTGCCATAAGGAGGCTTTAAGTCACAGTTGCAGATCAGCGATTTGTTCGACCATTGATCCGTGCGTAAGCGGGAGAAACCTCCCATACTGTATGCGCATGCACCCTCCAGGCCATAGAGCCCACTAATGCACTATGCATGAGTAAGGGGGCTCATGTGCAATGCTGTGGACCCAGTCCAGAATCTTTATAAAGCAGTGTTCCAGTTACATTTCATCTGCAGACATAAAAAAAAGTTGGTTATAGCAAAGTCTGTATTTATTTTGAAGTATATGTTTAGTTATTTGCACATACTGTATAAAAATAAAATGGCAGAAAGGTGGTTTTTGGGGGGAAAAAAAGAAATGTAACCAGTTAATGGTAACAATGTAATTTCTGACTAATATTTTCTTCTTCTAGTCACTGAGGAAACTTAATCATGCCAATGTTATTAAACTAAAGGAAGTGATCCGGGAAAATGACCATCTCTACTTTGTATTTGAATACATGAAAGAAAATCTTTACCAGCTAATGAAAGATCGGTAAGATTTATTATTTAATGTAGAGAAAACATAGTATTAGTTTGGAAAGTGCATGTGTCTGCATAATTATGGAGAGAATCTTTAATTGCATAGTAAACTGCAGTGTCAGAATTGTGGATGAAAAGGGTAAATTCTGAATTTGTGTAGTGGATCCATGCCCTGGACCCTGCCATATATATATCGCATACAACTCTTTTGTGTACGGAATATAGAATTGTATGTAAGGCCTAAACCCAGCCCTTACTGTAAAATTTATATGCCAACGCACACCCTGCGTTTGTATCTCACACATCTCTTATCCGCCTGGTATGCAGCATCGGGCAGCTGCGTTCTGTTGCAGACGTCCTTTTCCTTTGTTCTGCATCCGGCACAAAAGCTGTATTAATAGTGCAAGGGGCTGCATAGGTGTTGTTCGGTTTTATTTTTGCGTTGTTTGGGGGGAAAAAAAGTTTTATTTGTGGTGTTTGTTTCTGTTCTTTTCCTCTGCTATTAGTCATTTACATTTTTTTTTTTATGTAATTTTTTTTTTTTTTTTCTACAGAAACAAATTATTTCCTGAATCTACTATCCGTAACATTATGTACCAGATACTCCAAGGGCTTGCTTTTGTACACAAATACGGTAAATTGTATATACAAGAAATCAGGTAACATTGTAGTCATCCTGAAGTTATTGTACATGGTTGGTTTAATCCATTAACATAGAATTTTGTCTGTACTGCTATCTAGGGATTAGGTTACATAAATTGCCATGTTTAGAAATACCCATATATTTTGAACACTCTTTATTTAGATGTAATTTTACATATCAGAAATGTTATTTGTGTCAAATAGGCTGAAGATCCTGATGTAAGGCTAGTGTTGACTAGGACAGCTAGTAGATGTATTTTACCAAATTTCATGAAGTATACAGTATATGCAGTAAAGTTGTTTAGATCCTGGCATATATATTTTAATATGCATGGATAAATCATATTTAAATGATTATAGACAGACTGAGCAATGCATAGATTCTTAATGCAATAATCAATAAATACAAGAGCAGACCGTACTTACTGCTTATTTCTGAGATTTGAAAGAACTCTCAAAGTCTGGAAGTGCAACCTAATAGTTCAAAATGTAAGCATTTTAAAAAGAAAGTGGTAACCGTACAGATATGATGCTGAGAACAAACCATTTTCAAGATGCATACATCTTCTCATGTAACATGAAGAATCATGAATAAGAAGCAATATAATAACAACGAGCTTGATTCACAGAAAAGGATATATGTGCAACAGGATACGCAAAACTACGCACCTAAGTTGCAAGGCAATTCTCATGACACACCCCTTTTTTTGAGGGTCTTTGCTGACTTCTGCCTCCATAGGGCTACCTTAACTCTTCGTGCGAATTTTGCTAAAGTACGTGCAGAGTTTGCTAATCCGGCCGATATTGACACACACACACACACACACTTAACTTCCAACCTTCGGAGTAGCGGCACGCCACTTACTTACTTACAGATCTTAGTTGTACTCTGTGCGTAACATCACAGAAAATTGCAAGGAAACATTAAGTGTGAATCATGGCCGAAGTAATTCAACGTATCATAAACAACACATAATGACAAGACAACCACTTGCCAATATACTAACCATTCATACACAGATGGTGGACTGCAGCTTCACGCATCACCTAGTCATTCAATTCCAATATAGCCGTGCTGATACCCACTATCTAAGATGAAAAATCTGTCCCTCATAAAGAGGGAAACAAGCGGCTTCATGACCTGCTCTTCACCTTTCCAGGCTGTATATACCCCTTCCCTTTTATTTATGTGCTGACACATAGTGTTATTTAATGTATGTTTGATGCGCCGGACCTCTTTTGTTTCTTGTATTTACATAGTGGTCACTTTGGTCCTTGGCTGCACCCCTATATTTATATATATATACACTTGCACATATTTAATTTGTTGGATAGAAGCGCAGCCATTTTTCTTGTTACTGTTTAGTTTTATTTGGGAGTTTGACCACTTCTCTAACATGGCCGCTGCAGGCTATTCAAATGCAGGTATTGTCTTAACAGAGACCTCCTATGTACACATATAGCAAATGGATAGGGACTCACCTACAGGAGGTGCCTTGACGCTGGGCAGGTGAGCTTAACCCAATATAGCTATATTGTGAACTAAACCTCCTTTTTATTTATGTGCTGACACATAGTGTTATTTAATGTATGTTTGGAGCGCCGGACCTCTTTTGTTCCTTATATCCTTCCCTTGTCTGGTGGCAATGCACAACTTAGTTTAATTGTGAATTTACATTTATTATGGTGTCTCGCTTGTGCTTTGTTGGTCAGTTTGGTACATTTCTTTTGTGTAGCCAAGTTAGAATGCTTTAATGATGGATTTTAGCCTGCTGGATTGGCTATATAAGAAATACACCAGCAGTAATGTGTGCCATGACTTGGTAGACCCTTATCCAGATGATTCTGCATTATATCTTTCTCTGTTTGTTTGTTTGTCCTTTTGGTTTTTTGCAGTGTCCTAATTTTAATAAATTTTAGTTACTGTTTTTTTTATTTTCAGGGTTCTTTCACAGAGACTTAAAACCTGAAAATCTCCTGTGCATGGGACCAGAACTTGTGAAAATAGCAGATTTTGGACTAGCTAGAGAAACCAGATCGCGGCCACCTTACACAGATTATGTGTCAACCAGATGGTAATTGTCTTGGTAAATTGTAGATTCTTCTGTATTTCTGGCACAGAAGAAAAATTTGTTTATTTTGATTTTCACTTTAAAGAAATAATTTATACATGTTGAAAATGTAAAAGATACACAAAATTCTGTAAAATTAAAGTTAGCGCGTCTGGCCATTTCATGCTATTAAAACATCATTGCAGTTTAACTTTTATGTAAGTACACATTCAAGTTCAGTTTAAGTAGATCTCTTACAGAAGTAACTATATCCTTAGACTAAAAATATAGAATACTGTGGTTACAGTAACTTCTATGACCTTTATAATTAAAGTATCTACTTTGGTATTAAGTCCCTTCAAAAAAAAAAAAAATGGGACATAAGGATTTTGCCTTTTGGTTAGTATAATTCAAGCAGTTGTTTATCTGTCACAAGTAGTCCCTGTTCTAAGTTAACCATTAATCCAAAGTCCCATTTTCCCTGTGTCATTCTGTTTTGTGCAGCCTATTGAATTTAGATGTTGGTATTACCATAGAGCAGATTTTTCTAGACAAGATGTAATCCTGTATGGTTATCACACTGTAAGCTTTAAATAATGTTTTCTTCATAATTTATATAATTTCTTCAGAAGCAGGTGAAGAAATGGAAACAAATGTAACCTCTTTGGCAGCATTAAATAGCTCAAAGTAATTAGTTCACATGTGAGACAAGTCTGTTAATTGGCAGAATGTATTATTAAAGTTAATTAATTTGTAGTGCAATGAAAATTTGCATTAAAAAAATTATGAAAGGGGAAATCTGTTTTCTTTTACATATATCTGTGGGACACTAATAGTAAGATTTGGACAAGACGCTGTGGAGCTGGGAACTTGACGATTAATGAATAGTTCCCTCTCCAGCCCCCCCGTGACCAACTTTCACTTGGCTGCTGCTTAGTGAGACTAGGTGCAGTGGTGCTTATGGAAGCTGAAGGGGTAGTAATAGCTGCGTAGCCTGTTTGGCTTCTGACTCCCCGGGTCTGTATTGTTGTGTACCCTTCCTCCATTGGCAGTGCAGGGATCATATGTCTGAGTCGTACCTTCTCATTGACTGATTGGGTAATCGTGAAGACAGACGCCAGCTTCTCTGGGCAGAAATACACAGTTGAATGTTAGAACAGTCATATTTTAGGACTCTGATTGGTCATTAGACTTTTAGGAGGAAACTAAATCTGCATGGTGTAATGTGATTCACAGAATTGTATATCTTGATTACACATAACTATCACATCTAAGGCAATGTGAAAACATATAACGTAAAGTTAAGGTCCTTTTTGGATAAATCTGATATACTGATATTAAGGAGGAAAATATGTCAAACTGTTGCCATTATGCAAGTTAATTGGAAAGTAACAATTCTAACGCTTGTCATTGAGTTTCAAAAGACTTTGGTTCACACAGCCTAGGAGCTCCTGGACACTAATAATTGAAACTAGTATCTTAACTTGACCTTCAGTTTGAGACCCTGAAACCACGTTCCTGTAACAAAGACTTAACAGTCCAGTTCTTCACAATTCTCGATTATGTAATTAAAGAATTGTTTGCTAATCACACCAGGATTTTAGCAAATCTCTTTTGGGCAAGACCACAATACGGTCCTCAGCCATAGATTCCGATAGCCCACCACAATTAAATATTTTATTAAATGTCGGAGCAGTGGTGTATAAAGTAATAATGTTACTTAATATTAACTGTGTAGTAATGTTTTATTAGAATACCACCTATACCACTTGCTTTATAATCAGGAATGGAACCTTTAAATTCATCAAACTGTTATTGCAAAGTCCCATAGCTCCCTACTAACCTCAAACAATCAGATGTGCCGCTCCATTCAGATAATTAAATATCTCTTCCCAATTATTTGAGGTCTGTGAGGTTTATACGTTTTTATAATAATAAAAGCTCCTACTGCAGTGTCTAATCGCCTAGCTATACATTTACTTGACATGCTGACTAATAACCTATTGATTGTTTCTTTATGGCTACATCCACAGGTATAGAGCACCGGAGGTATTGCTTAGATCTACAAGCTACAACTCCCCCATTGATATCTGGGCTATCGGCTGCATAATGGCTGAGATTTACACTTTACGACCTCTTTTCCCAGGCTCCAGCGAAATAGATACTATATTTAAAATTTGCCAAGTTCTAGGAACACCAAAGAAGGTATGATAGATAAAGTATCCACATTACAGCAGCTCTGTTTAATTTTAGCATGATATTTTTAAACCCAAAATAAGTTAAATGCTATAGACCGGATGTATACTTCATATCTACAGGCAACCTATGCACGCCTGTAAAATGCGTAAGCCTCCTGTTTCATTCATACTGTGTATGCACAATACTACAGTTACGTGCGGAAGTAATAGATGCAAGGAACTTGTTTCAGTGTAAATATAGAACCTTTATACGTGCAGTGTTGGAGGTGCACAGGGGGTACTATTTAAATCGTACAGTAATGGCTGGATGTAATCCTTACATACAGTTGTCTTGTCCGCATGGTAACAATTATTTGTGGACAAAATAAGGACACGTAAGTGTTCTTGGCTCTATAAACGAGTGAGGGAATGCCATTTCCACTCGCATACGGGACCCCTCCGTACATTTGCAGTCCACTATTAGGTCTGGATCAGGCCTTATATTATCACTTTGAAACTTATTACTTTTAGTTTTACCAAATACTGGACAGCCTCGACATAGTTGTTGAGTTCTTGCTTTAGATTCATTATCCATTTTACTTTGCAGACAGACTGGCCCGAAGGATTCCAACTTGCAAGTGCAATGAATTTTCGCTGGCCACAGTGTGTACCTAACAATCTAAAAACCTTAATACCCAATGCAAGCTCTGATGGGATCCAGATAATGCGTGATATGCTTCAATGGGACCCAAAAAAGAGACCAACAGCAAGTAAGGTGAGCACTGTTCCGTTTAGTCAGAAGTCATAAACATTGATTGTATGCTATCACTAAGGAAGGGGGGGACACAGGCTAAAACTAACTTTACTTCTTAGAACAAGCATAAAGTAGAAAAAATGCTATCCAACAGTAGGATTAGCAAGTTTAGCCACATATACCACAAATTCAGAGAAGGAGAAGAATCTAACCCTATCCCAGCTAGGGCTGATTGAACCAGCTGGAGGTGACCCTGTAGTGTAACAGGTGCAAATTTCCTCCTTTTATGGCTTTAGCTCCTACATCTGAATCGGCAGAACTTATACTTGAATACATCTTTAATATATGTATAACAATTCTGCAATATTTCTCTTTAGGCCCTTAGGCACCCTTATTTTCATGTGGGTCAGGCTCTTGGAACCCCTCAAAGAATTCCAGAGTTAACAAAGCCCCAGAAAGACTTTCAAGAAAAAAAAAATCCATTACATATCAAACCTGTACCACCACCTCAGCCACCCCCGAAATACCATGCTCGACTTTCATCTCGAACCCATCAACAAAGCCAGTCAAATGGACATTCTTTCAACCTAAGCACATCTCTGACAGATTCTGCTGATGTATCCCAAGGCTCAGAAGATCACCACCTGCCTGATCTAAACAACAGAGCACATCCCTCTGTAAGTGACATATAGAGTATATTTATGCAGGGAACTTATAAATTTAAGGGTCCTTTGCACGCTCTTGTTTTTGTTCTTTAAAAATTGTGTCATACCGTACTCTTAATGGGACCCATCATAAAAAAAATTAAAAGAAGGCAGTAATGGCGTGTTGCATTATTATTAGTAGCAGCAGGCCATGTAAAGTGTCTGTTTGACAATCAGCGCATCCTCTGGGTCTTTGTTTTGGTGGTCCTAACTCTAAAACTGTTAGAGTCCCAAATTTGAGTCATATATCATGTATTTTTAAATTGTGAGCTCACCCCTGCAGAGGTCCCCAAGTCTCCAAAACAGCTACTTTGAAACCGCAACCGTTCTCAGCTACTATTTCAGACAAGCTTTAAAACAAACACACAAAATGGAGATTGCTCAAATCAATTTATAAGTTAAAATAAAGCAGGTGCTAGCAAGATATGGGGAATTCACACAGATACAAAAAAGGAACCCCACAACTCTTGCAATTAACCCGTAACCAACTTTTTGGTATCTGTGAATATCCCATGCCTTACTAGCATCTGCTTTATATTAACTTCTAAATTGATTTGAGCAACCTCCATTTTGCATGGGTGTATAAATCAGTGATTTTTCCAGACAGTGCTGTCCCCATGATTTCCTATAGAGACATGTATGTACACCTAAAAATCCTTTAAAGCAAATATGTGGCAGATATCTTTTTATCTGTTGGGGTTATCTATCCCCAGTGGTATACAAAAGACCTCTTATGCAGTGATTGCTTTAGTTTTCTTCTGCACATGTGCGGTCAATTCCCAAAAAGGAAAAGATGATGAAGCTGTTGCTGAAAAAGGAGTACAAATACTGCAGTGTCTTTAGTTCTGTAGCCATCTTCTATGTAGGTTTGGGAGAATTTTTTTTTCATTTGGTCATAGGTGTTCATTGACCCTTCTTTAGAATGTAAACCCAAAAACAGTAAATGCTGGAACTGTTACTAGCCCATACCAAGATAATAGGAATTTGTTAAAATATAAGAAATATCTTAATTTTCCAGAAAGCCACCTCCGATTTAGAAAATGTTAATGTGGATCTTCACACAAAGAATAGGCGGAGATGGGGCAATGCCACCAGAACACTAAAAGAGTCAGATGAATGGGAAGATCTGCAAAACCTTGATATTCGTTCTTCAATTGCCAGAACTGAAATGAAGACTGAAAAGCTTAGGCCAAGTAACGATGCTCTTTGTAGGTAAATATTTTTTGGTTATGAGTACATTTCTGTACTTATAAACCTAAATGTTTTATTTGTTTTAAAGGTGACGGCTTAGCTTTTTTTTTTCCTTCTTACCTAAGAAGTCCAGGAATATGGTAATCTTTTTAGTTTGATTCGTTTAATGTTTTATTATTTTTGTCGTACAGTTTTGAGAGCATTCTGGATTTGAAGTCTGAGGACACTAGTAATACAGCTGGACCTGTGCATACCTCATTCTCACAACAAGACACGGCAGCATCCAGGAGAACGTCTGCTAAGCAGCATTATCTGAAGCACACCAGGTATCTGCCTGGTTAGTATAACCATTTGGTTTCTTAGTCTTGGCGTTCGAAATAAGCTTTATGCAAAGAGGGCACACTCATGAATCCTACTTATGTCTTATTTACTTAGGAATCACCATTAAGAACAGTGTTGGAAATAACCCAAGTAAGGGTGCAATTAATGCATATAGCCAATGGCCAAATAGAACCCAGCCAGTGAAACCTATTGGCGCACCAGCAGGTAAAATCTTTCTTTGAATGTAGTTTTCTATACATACTAGAACTTACAATGAATTCAGTGATGTACATTCTTGTTTGAGAACTATAAAGGTGAAACCGTGCAGATTGTTTTATAATAACAGTCAAAGCTGCATACCCATGGAACCGAGCCAGACTTGGTAGTGCAGTATGAAGTACTGAACGTACTATTCATTCAGCCACTACTAAGTTTTATGTCTGAGGGGAATACAAAATACTGCAGAACCCTGTCTTATCTTGTGCAAGCAGGACAGTGGTGGTGAGGGCTACACCCAGCCCTTAATGTATGATTTAAATAGGAAGCCCACCACAATGTATGTATAAAGTAGGCATGGAGGTTTGTCCCGCTCTATGTACAAAGCTGCTGTAGGTATGGAAACACAATCTGTATGTCCTGTGTTCCATTGCCTATCCCAGTGTTCGGGGCTTGCACTGTTAGTGAATGACCTTAGAAATACTTGACTATAGGTTTTCACGCAATAACTAATTTCTATGTGCATTCTAGATTAACAGCATCAGACATAGATGAAAATGCTTTTTTCCTCATTTCAGGGCACACTGGAGATGGCAGTTCCATTACTAGTTACATTCCTGTTTTCTTAAAACAAGAAATTAACTCTGTTGCACCAAGAACTCGTTTAGCACCTCTTACGGAGCCATCTCCCAGTAAGTATTGTAGCAGCAGACAAAGCATTGTAGAGAGTGCAATTTCAGTCGAGATGTTGATTTATAGATGGCCATATTTTCTACAAGGTCTCTCTCCCTATAGTTCCAAACATCGAAATATTCTCAGGTTCTGATTGTCAACATATTACCTTACTGACATCAATAACCCTTCTCTATAAGAACAAGTTATCTATGCATAAGCACTAGTATATAGTCAAACAAAAAGGTACCGTTTAATAGGGGGTATAATGTCCATATAAATAGATATAATGGACCTGATTCACAGGTAAGAAGCTGCTGCTATTTCTGTGCATATTTTTAAGAACGTGTAAAATGTGCACGTCCAGAGAAATATAGAGCTGTTTATCTAGCGCCAAAAGGATCCTGCAGCCAGGGACATGCAGAGAACAACCAGACCACTCATTCATATGCAACAGCACATAAAACCAAAAGGAAAGGGCTAAAGTTAAAAAGATATATTTAATCTTAAAAACAATCAATCCACATAAATACAGTAGCAGCATAAAGTGGTAAACATCAGGAGTGTACCCGCACGCCAAAGGAAGTAAAGAAGATGGTAACAGCGCTGATTAGAACTCCCTATCTCGAACACAGGTCAGCTCCGTGGCGTCTCCCGAACTCTTCTCATCAACGTGTTTCAGCTGGTGACTGCAGTTTTTCTCAAGATGTATGAGGAGTGTAACAGGCAGGGGATTAAATACCCCACCTCTCTCTTTGATTAGACCAAAAGTAACGGCATCTTTGTTACAATATTGTAGCTTTATACATTAACTAAATTCTGCTATCAACAAATTGTAAGGGAAAGGAGAGAAATCTTCAACTATACACTAATCTAACAATATTGATGCATTATGACAATTAAAAATAACAATGTGAACATCGTTTAAAAATGCAAATATGCATCTTCTTTAGTAAGATAACCTTGCAGTAATCTATAAATATGCAGTTAGAGAGGATAATACTTCTAAAAAAGATACTTTATTAACAGCATTAAAAAAAAAAAAACATTTCTAAAAAAAAAAAAGACACAGACCTCCTAAATAAAAATACACATCTTCCTTAGTGAAATATATTTGCATTTTTAAACGATGTTCACATTGTTATTTTTAATTGTCCTAATGCATCAATATTGTTTCTCTCCTTTCCCTTACCATTTGTTGATGGCAGAATTTATTTTGTTTATGTATAAAGCTAAAATATTGTAACAAAAATGCCGTTACTTTTGGTCCAGTCAAAGAGAGAGGTGGGGTATTTAATCACCTGCTTGTTACACTCCTCATACATCTTGAGAAAAGCTGCAGTCACCAGCTGAATCGCGTTGATGAGGAGTTCAGGAGACTCCACGGAGCTGACCTGTGTTCGTGAGAGGGAGTTCTAATCAGCGCTGTTACCATCTTGTTTACTTCTTTTTGGCGAGCAGGCCCGCTCCTGATGTTTTCCGCTTTATGCTGCTACTGTATTTATGTGGATTGATTGTTTTTTTTTTAAGATTCAATATATTGTTTTTAACTTTATCCCTTTCCTTTTGGTTTTATGTACTGTTGCATATGAATGAGTGAGAGTCTGTGATTGGCTTCTCAGCGGGGGGATTTGCTCATACATTCTGCAAAGGAAGGAGCGCTGTGTGGGACTGCAAAAATACACATAGTCTACGTTTTAAATGTGCATGCATAGTGCCCTTATTTACATATTCTATATAGGATTTAGAAACGGTGATCCATTAAGAGCAATTTTCAACCCCTGCTCATAATGAAAGAAGTAAGAAGTGGTGTGCTAGGTCAAGTTAAGAAGGAAGTTAATAAAAGTGGATGGAGGAGGCATTTAAATGTGGTGGACAGGGCGTGGTTTACTAAGTACGTGTAATTTTGCTACTTAAGAAGAGGCTTCCGCACGGAAAGATAAGGCTGTCTGTGGCATTCTTAAGTCAGTTAAGAAGAATAAAAACAAGGGCGTGTCAAGGGAGTTGCCCTGCAACTTGGGTGCGTATAATTGTGGATCCGTTCCTTACATCCTTAACTGTGAATCAGGTCCAATGGTCTTGGTATTCTATAATGAAAAGTTTGACTCACAAGAAGCAATTATGGATTTCCTGACATCCTGGTCTTGACTCAGATTATCTGTTTCTCCCTCGGTCTCCGTCTAGAGCTTTCCTTGTTACAGCTCCTCCTACCTTCCATTATTTAGCTCCTCTAGGAGCTCCTCGTGGGTAGCTAAGCTTTATACCTGCAACCTATAGCTTTAGAGCTAAGGTTCTTACAAGCACTTTATTTTTATTTCCTTTTATGTAGTTGCAGCACATCTTGAATAGTCATCTATTTATATTGCATTAACATGCAGAGGTTTGTCTGAATAGCTTTAAACACATTAGCGTTCCTAGTTAGTATTCTTTAAGGCATTAAAAGTGACCAGACTTAAAGACATTAATAGTTTAAAAATAAAATGTATAGAACACAATATATAGCTTTGGTTTTGAGGTCATCTATTTGCTTTGTAGAGTTTGGGACTTTGAAATCGTCTGGATTGAATCTGGGACAGTCTACGTTCAACTCCTCATCTAAAAGCTCTCCTGCTTTGTCTCCCAGACCACCACATACGCTACAACCTATTCATGGAAGAACAGACTGGATATCTAAATATGGTGGGCGGAGATAGCATAGTGATTTAAGGACAATGGGCCTGATCCAGATCAACGATGTAGCGCTGAGCGTGCTAACGTTACATCGCTGACTCCCCTCCGGCACTCCCCCTGTGAGGGCGTATGGCCCCTTCCTTACGCCGGGTGAAGGCT
>WWET01000396.1:97650-111081 GCA_011038615.1 Limnodynastes dumerilii
ATACACTCTCTAACCGACAGTGGGTTTGTGGAACATTTCCAATGATTGATTCCAATATAGTTCAAACACTAGATCCTGGACTGCAAGGACCCCTTATTAAATCCAGCAGGTTTGTTTTATCTGCGTTGCAATCTATAGATATTCAAAAAGAGAAGGGGCGCTTCATAGTGCAGATATCATTTATTGGATAAAAACAGACAAGTAAACAATCAGTTACAAGTACCGATTGTCTGTCTTGATAGTTCACATATAAAATATACTCAGCAGTCTTGTGAAGATCCTTCCTGTCTTAGTTCAGCGTCCTGAGTTAGATGTACGGGGTTGGACCAAATAGGATCCACGTGGAGAGCTTTCATAAGTGTCAGCTGGTTCAGGGTAAGAGATGTTTAAAGCCAATCCCTACGCGTTTCGTCACGGGGACTTCATCAGGGGGCGTGGGGTACAAACACTTATATACATACTGGTTGTCATAGCTACAACTAACATATTATACGCTACGATCATTTTCATACATAAGATTCAGCATTTAAAAAACCGCATAGCAAGTTGACATTCTAATAAATTATCTTAGGTTTAAAAGCAAAAAAATATTTTTGCAGTATGTTTACTTAAGCAGCAGAATTTCCATTTTGAATCTGTCAGAACAATCAGATCCTGAAGAGGGGGTATATATACCAGGTGAAGTGTCAGAGGTAGAATCTATAGCCTCCAAGGAAGAGGATTCTTTAAGCCCTGCATTGATAGATAACTTGCTTAGACTTATTAAAAAAGACCCTGAATATCCAAGAGGCTAAAGAGGATGTACAATTCCAAGAATTAATTTTCAAGGAGCATGTTATGAAGGTGAGAAAATTTCCTGTTTCACAGGTTGTAAAAGGGATTATAGCAGAAGAATGGAAACAGCCAGACAAGAAGATTTTGTCTCGTAACAAAATGTCAAAAACCTATCCGTTTGCCGCTGAAGATATTACTAGATGGGAAGAGGCACCGAAGATCAATTCCGCTATCTAGAGAATCCCAAGAAGAACAACATTACCTCTCGAGGATGCCAATGCTTTTAAAGATTGTATGGACTGCAGAATGGAAGTCTCACTCAAGAAGCAACATAGAGTCTTAGGTTCAGCCCTCAGACCTGCAGTATCAACAGCAGTCACTTCTAGAGTTTTGCACGTGTGGATGAATGAAATCGAGAAACGACTTACAGACGGTATAAAACATACCAATCTTCTGAAAATTGTACAAGATATGCAGATCCTACAGAATTTATCTGCGAGGCATCTATGGATGGTATTAAATTAACTTCAAGAGCTATTGCTACAGCAGTGTCAACCAGGAAAGCGCTCTGGCTAAGACCTTAGGCAGCTGATGCACAATCAAAGGCAAGACTTTTAGCGTTACCTTTTGCTGGAGAATATTTGTTTGGTCCTAAACTTCACAAAATAATTACCAAGATATCAGGTGGAAAATCTGCTTGGTTTCCCACAGAGAAACCAGCAAGGAAGCCTTATTCTTCTAGAGGATACAGACCCTCCCAGTCTGAAAACAGAGAGGCTAGATTATATAGGCCTGGTAGGTCATATTTAAGAAAATTTCAACCGGGTCTCTCTCGTCAAAATTTTCGAGCCTTCAGGGGAAGAGAAAATACATTTTTTTGGCCCCCCACTCAATGATGCCAGACCTCTAAGTTCCCTTCCACAGCTGGCAGTGGGAGGAAGATCACGGAACTTTTTCAGCCAGACGAGTCAAGCCATCACGGATCGGTGGGTGTTAAAGATTACTGCTCAGGGTTACGCCCTGGAATTCAAGCAAACATCAAAACAGAAAATCATTCTCTAAAGGACATAATCTTCAATCTCGATCTTCAAAAGGTAATTTCCAAAGTTCCTTTAGCCCAGAGAGGGAAGGGGTGTTATTCCAGAATATTTATTGTTAGAAAACATTCTGGGGGTTTAAGGCTCATTTTGGATTTGAAGTTAAACAAGTTTCTCTTTGTAAGATACTTCAAAATGGAGTCTATCAGAACTATTATTGCAGGGCTTCACAAAGACATGTATTTCACCTCCATAGACTTAAAAGACGCCTATCTCGATGTTCCCATTCTTCTAGAACATCAAAGGTATTTAAGATTCTGTATTTTTCAACAACACTATCAATTCAGAGCACTTCCGTTCGGTTTGTCTACCTCTCCAAGAACTTTTTCAAAGGTTTTAATACCCAGTCTCAGGTCAGAAGAAATACTGATATGGCCTTACCTGGACGAACCAAGCAGTAAGTTGGACAAACAGAGTCACTCAGGTACTACAACACTTTTGGTTGGGTATTAAACCTGAAAAAGTCTCATCTTCTAGATGATCCTAGACACTGCTGAAGAAAAAGTTTTTTGCTATTAAAAAATCTGGTACTTCAAATCAGAAGACAACCATGGGTTTCTGTGGAGACTGTATGAGATTATTGGGTCTTATGTCCTCATCTACAGAAGCGGTTCCATGGGCAAAACTTCATATGAGAGCTTTACAATCATGTTTCTTAGAACAATGGGACAAAGACCCAAAAGGACTGGATCAACTTGAGTCCTTATCTCCTGTGGTAAGAGATGATCTCTTGTGGTGGATAAATACGGAAAATTTGGCAAAAGGCAAAAAGTTCAAGCATCAGAATCCTGTAGAAGTAATCACAGATGCAAGCTCCAGGGGATTGGACGCAATTTGTCACTCACAGATAGCGCAGGGAACTTTCAGTTGAGCGAAAGTCATTCCAATCTAAGAGAATTAGGAACAGTAAAGGAAGCCTGTTTAATATTTCATTCTTTTCTCTCACAGAAGCCTTTACTCATCCAGTCGGACAACAAGGCAGTGGTTGCCTACATCAGCCGTCATGGGGGAACCAAAAGCAAGGCTCTCCTGACAGAAACACTGGGCAGAAAAGGAACTTGAGAGGATAACAGCTATTTACATAGCAGGCAATGTTAACAACATAGCGTATCAATTGAGTCGAAAGGACATTTTTCCCGGAGAATGGGAACTGGATCAGGACATGTTCAACACTATTTCAGCAAGATGGGGTTGGCCAGAAGTGGATATCATGGCAACAACAAAGAACAGGAAGGTAGAAATTTTCCAGGTTCCGAGAGAGAGACACGGCAGACATAGATGTCCTGTCAATGATCTGGGAATTTCACCTAGAGTACGCTTTTCCTTCTGTCCCAATGATAAAGAAAGTGTTGAACAAAATCAAGGACAGTCAGGTCTCTTGTATCATGATATTACCTATTTGGTCAAGGAGAGCGTGGTTTCCTCAGGTCATGAATCTAGCAACGGAAGGCCCATGGCACCTACAAGCGTTCCCAGGGATGCTGAAGCAGGGCCCAGTATGGCATCCATGTCCAGAAAGCCTGAGACTGACGACATGGCTGCTGAAATCGCCAGCTTACAAAAGCAGGGTTTTTCCCTAAAGGTAATTAATACTCTAATTAAGGCAAGGAAACCAGTCACTTGTAAAATATATCATAGAGTATAAAAAATATTTAAATCTTGGTGCGTGGACAATTGCTATGAAACCTGGCTTATTTCCATCAACAGGATCTTAGAATTCCTTCAAGATGGACTTGACAAGGGGTTAGCAGTTAGTACTATCAAGGTACACATCTCAGCCCTCATTGCGGTTTTAGACCTAGATTTAGCTAACAATAAATATATCAGACAATTTATCCAAGCAATGATGAGAATAAGACCTATGAGACGCCAACCTCTTCCTACCTGGGACCTTAATTTAGTTCTTACTGCATTGACTGGTCACCCATTTGAGCCTATGGAGGAGATTTCCCTTAGTCTCCTATCCTGGGAAGCTACCTTTTTAGTGGCTATTACATCCGCCCATAGAGTGTCAAGGATACAAGCATTCTGCTCTGAAGAACCTTATACATGTTTTCATTCGAATAGGGTAGTATTGAGGACTAACCCATCGTTCCTTCCTAAGGTGGTCTCAAAATTTCATCTTAATCAAGAGGTCATTCTTCCCACTCTATGTCCAAATCCAGTGGCAGAAAAGGAAAAGTTATTTCATAAGTTATACATAGTTAGGGCTCTTAGAATCTATTTAGATAGGACTAGTCAAGTTAGGAAAGTTAACAGACTCTTCATCATTCCAAATGGGAAAAACAAGGGACATGCAGCAACTAAAGCTACTTTAGCTAGATGGATTAAATTGTGTATTCATTTAGCTTATTCATCCAGAAATATTGACATACCCAATGGTATAAAAGCCCATTCTACCAGGGCAATGGCTACTTCCTGGGCACTGAAAGAATCTGCATCACTTCAAGAACTCTGCAAGGCAGCAGGGTGGTCTTCAATTCATACTTTCACGAAGCATTAAACATTTATCTTTTGGCTTCAGCTGAGGCCAAATTTGAAAGAAAGGTTCTCAGTGCCGTAATTAAGTTATTCCTTACCTCCCTATTTCTAATTAGCTTGGGCATGTCCCAAGGTCTATGCTGTCATCAGGTGAAGAGGAAAAGGTACAATTATACCTGATAATTAAATTTCCTTAGTCCTGATGGCAGCATAGCTAGATTCCCTCCCTATTAGTTGTTTTGTGGTTATATTCTTGTTTTGTATGTGTTAATTGTACTTTATTATAGCTGGAACAAATGGGAAGAAACCAGGTACCAGAGGAGGAGCCTAATTATACATCTTTTTACCTGTCTTGGCTCCCGCACAGAGATACTTACCCAAGGTCTATGCTGCCATCAGGACTCAAGGAAATTAAATTATCAGGTATAATTGTACCTTTTTTGATGTTTATATAAAAGAATGCTTTGTGTTATAAACACTTTTGTCGTGGAGACTCAAATTCCATGGTGTTCATTAGTGTTACAATATTGCCTTTTGCCCAGGCCAGTTAATATTCAATTTGGCCATGTAAAATGGTGTTTAACTAAATTCGCCAGTTGATGTTACTTTTACTCTAAGAGGAAATAAAAAGGAAAAAGGAACAAAGGAGAGGGGGGAGGGGGGTTTGTGTCCTCTCACATCAATGCAGCTAATTCAAAGTCTATATTTAACCCTCTCGGAGCAAGGGTTTTCAAATCATAAATCCATTTTGTTTCTAATTGATTAAGTTTTTTGTTTGTCACCTCCTCTCCAGTATTTTTTTTGACACTATCAATTGCATGAAATTGTAGTGTGGAGTGATCTTAGTTATGCATTATTCTGTAGTAGTCTGACAAACTGTGATTTACCTCTCCTTTCTTTATGTTTCTTATATGTTGTTGAATTCTGATCTTAAGTTTCCTTGTTATCCTTCCTATGTATACCAACCCACAGGGGCATTTGATTAGGTAGATTACATTTGTGCTATTGCACGTCATTTTTGTTTTGATTCTATGCTTCCCTAGTTCTCCCTTATATTCCTTTACTGGTTTTGAGCTTCTGCTGCTAATTGTTTTGCAGGTCATACATTGCCCACAATAATAGAACCCCTGTTTCTCCAGTTTATTCCCTCAGATTTGTTGTTTGTAATTATGCTTTTTACTCATTTTTGTTTCAAATTTGGGGCTTTTTTTGAAAATAATTGGTTGGTATGCTGTAATTCTCCCTCTTTTTTTGTTTAGTGATTTTTTTCTCTTTTTGCTTTTCCCAAAAAATTTTAAGGGTAATTTTACGTATAAATTTGTGAAATGTCTATAAAAGTATTAAAGCTATCCATCTCCTTATCTGGTGCGAATTTCAATCCCTTTTTCAATAGACTAATTTGGGAATTAGTCAGTTTATGTTTACTTAAATTGAATAATCCCATTTCTTTTTCTGTTGTTGTTTTTGTTTCTGATTTTTTGTTGGCTTTTGTTGGTAAGGTTTCCCCCCCCCTCTTTTTCCTCTTCTGGTGATATACTTTTTCTCCTTTTGTTTGTGTTCCTTGTAAGTCTTAGATGTTTTTCCCCGTATTCTTCTGGTCCCTCTACATCCTTGTTTTGAGTATGAGATGTGATAGTTTCCTGTGTTGTTTGTGTGTCCGCTGTCAGTGTTTCTATTGGGGTAATGGGTTGTATTGTGACTGATTCTGTTATCGCTGGTTTTAGTACATGTATTATCTTTGTTGATACTCTTACGTCATTTATATTTTGGGGTTGTGATTCATTTGTGGTAATGATCGGTGTTGTTTGTGGTTGTATGTATGTAAAAGTAACATAAACTGGCGAATTTAGTAAAACACCATTTTACATGGCCACTAAGTATATATTTCCCCTCTTAAATCATATTTTGACTAAGGGAAATATATTACATTAGTATATGCCCCTGACCTCAATCGAGGAGTATGTGGCAGAAACATTCCGGAATATTAGGTAATTTGGGCCCGTATTCAGAGTACCGGACGTATAACATATATGTCCGGTGTTGAGCGATTTTTACTACTGCGCATGTGTAGTAATTTTTTTACGTAATCTATGTATCTTTCAGACCGCATTTACGCAATCTACATAAGAAAAAGATACGTAGATTACGTTAAAAAATTACTATGCATGCGCAGTAGTAAAAATCGCTAAACACCGGACATATATGTTATACGTCCGGTACTCTGAATACGAGCCTTGATCTCTAACCAATCCTGGGAAAAAGAAACATTGTAAGACCACTAAAATTATGTAAACCGAATATTAACTGGCCTGGGGAAAAGGCA
Source organism: Limnodynastes dumerilii (assembly GCA_011038615.1). Taxonomy (NCBI): domain Eukaryota; kingdom Metazoa; phylum Chordata; class Amphibia; order Anura; family Limnodynastidae; genus Limnodynastes; species Limnodynastes dumerilii. The sequence goes on from WWET01000396.1 coordinate 104,326, forward strand.
ATATTGTAACACTAATAAACACCATGGAATTTGAGTCTCCAGGACAAAGTATTTTAATTCCCTTATTAATTGTTTATAACACAAAGCATCCTTTTATATAAACATCAGAAATAGGAATGACTTAAGTGAACCTTTATTTTGACTTTAACAATTATGTTTTTCATCTTTTATCAAAACACATGCACATCCTGTTTCATTATTGGCCGTTTTCACGATTAGAAACGCCCACCCTATATAAACATGTACCTGTATCCTTAATGATTACACCCTGAGGAAGTCTAAAGAGACGAAACGCGTTGGTGGACATTTGTACCGGTACATCTGCTTGTACCATCCATAACCAGCCCCATATGATGATGTGCGGAGGCTTGTGAATTAATACATGCTTGAAATGCATTTGTGTAAGTATTTACACCGCTTGGCCAATCAATAAAAATTAATACTGCACTTAGTTGGCACTTCTGTCCCTCTCTGCAACATCCATCCAGAGAGTCTGCAAACCCCCCCTTCCACCCTCCAGGGCGTCCCGGACCCGAGGCGAAGGTACTGTCCATGAGAGAGGAGGAGCCTGGCATCTGGAGCTGGAACAGTAGCAGGAGAGAAAGGAGAAGGAAACCCCCAACACCAGCTTAACTAGAAGCAACCATAAGGACACAGAGACAGCAGCCAGACGAGCTCTGAGATAACGGCTGGCACAGCCGACAATATAACACACAGAAAGAACGGAGCCTTTTGGACAGTGAACACCACCAACGACAAGGCGGTGAGACTTACCCATATTATTTCTACAGAGACTGTTTGTATTCACGTATACATCTAAGACTGAGATTAAGATCTGAATACCCATTGTGGGGAGGAAATATTATCGTTCTATTTGGACACTCACACGCTAGTCTCATTTGTTACGGAACATTTTTAGTGACATTTATTAGTGCTTTATTCCAAAGTACAAATAGACATTCATTTAATCACTCGAAGGTACCACACTATATTACAATTAATTCCACCTAGAGCACTTAAGGGTTTGTTCCCATTTAAAATAGTGCAGCATAGCCTAGTACCCTAACCAGGGTACATCAGCTCCTTGCATTTTCCTATGTATATGTCTGTCTGGGATTCCATATACAGCTGTGCAGTTAGCAGTAGGTTTTAAAGGGACCAAACCCCAAGCGCTGGGAGACCCATTACAATACTTATTATTATCCATGTCAGACAACTTCACCTTACATTGTTGCACCTCGTAGGCCAGCGTAGCTATTTGTTTCAGAAGAGCATCTGCCGTGACCCTCTCCCTCTTTCACTGCGCATCATGAAATAATTGCGAGGTATCCATTTGCACCTCACTGATCTTTCCTATCAGCAATTTCTCAGGAGCTGTCATGTAGTATTTGGTGGAGTGTAGGTGACCCTGACAGCAGGATTTTTACCCAAGTTAGTACGGGAGCTGAGGTGGACTCCATGTTAGTCCAGGCCCTGCCCCTTCTATGATAGCTTTTACGAAAAGGTAGTGTTTCTCTTGATCGTTCAAGGTATCTAGTATTTTTTAATCTATGTATAAAATGAACAAGATGGCTTTGGTTAGAGACAATCAGCTAATTCATAGTCCAGTAAACAGTTATTGCTGTTAAAATATCCCCTTCACTAATGAGTTTACACAGAAAAATAGAAAATAATGACAGATAAGAGCCACATGGCCCATCCAGTCTGTTCAGTTTTTTGTTTTTTTTTTGACCCTCAATTTAGTTTGAGATTTAGGATGTCTCTATATCTACTCCAACTGTTCTACTGTTTTAGCCTCAACCATCTTAAATGGGAAGTTCCACTTATCAACCACTCTTTCAGTGAATTTATTTTTCCACACATTTCTTCTGAACCAACAACCTTCCAGCTTATACACATGCCCTTGTAATTCTAATACACCTCTTCTTTTGAAAAATGCCACCCTCCTCTACCTGGTTACACACCTTGATATATTTGAAAGCTGCTATAATATACCCGTTTTCCTTTACTGCCCTGGGCTATACATGTTTAGTTCCCCTAGTCTTTCTTGGTGTGATTTGGGACACATGCCTTGTACCATTTTAGTTGCTCTTCTTTGCTCAGTCTCTAATGTATTCATGTCCGTCTGTAGATATGGCCTCGAGAACACAGTATTACAGGTTAGGCCATACAATGACCTATAAAGGGGCATTACTACTCTCTTTTTCTTCTCACTATGCAACAAAGCATCTGACTTACCTTTTGCATTGCTTTGTTATAAAATTGTGTCTCCTAGATCCCTTTCCCCCTCAGTAGTTTCTAATGTAGTCATATTAATGATAAATTGATCTTTTGGGTTTTTTGCTCTCCAAGTGCAATTTTTGGAATTAAACTGCAATTCACACACTCTTGACCAATCCTGTAGTCTACCTAGATCATCACTCAACTTGTTTATACCTCCTGGTGTGTCTACCTGTTACATATCTTTGTGTCATCTGCAAAAAGGCATATTTTCCCCTCAATATCACAGGCAAAATCTCCAATAAATGTATTTAATAGCACTAGTCCAAGTACAATTGCCCTGGCGGAATAGAAGATATCTTTAAGGATCTAACCGTTTGAACAAATTGAAAGATAACTATAAACTCTAACAGTTGGCCCATATGGACATAACAAATACCAGGAGAAAAAAAAAGTAAATAAGTGAAAATCTGGAAAGCGACTTAGCGCTCAGTCGCTTCCTATCCGAATAATAAAGACTTGGCCAAGCAACACATAAAATCAGTAATAACCTTAACAGACCTGGGCCGGATTCACAACCCCGTATTTTTTTACATACGTGCCTAATTTTACGATTGAACCTTAAGACTCTTTCTAGGGGTGTAGGCTGCTTCTGACACACCAGTGAGAACCACTAAAACTCACTTACATCACTTTCCATTTATTTTCACCCCTTTTAACTTTACTGTAAATAGATCATCTTTTAAATTAGCACCTAGAACTTTTGTGGTGTTTTAATTGTTGAAGTATTTGATAATACTCTGTTATGTTTTGATTATATTTTTGTATGAGGTTAGATTTGACAGTTAGATTTTTTTCCCCTTATTTCCAATCATATACTCCTTAGGCGCCCAGTACACCCACCCTTTTTGTTCATGCATATCACAAGTATCCCCAGAAACCCACCAGTCTAATTTCATACATTTTGGATCAGTTGCAACTCTTATCCTAACCTATCTCTCTTATCCATAACCCATTCCCTCCTAATATTAACAAAATCGTATTTTTGTTTACAACCCAAGAAGAATACATTTGGTGCATTTTCTTTTTGTTAATATTGATATATTGTTCACTTTTACCTTTGTTGTTGAATACTTTTATGTATTTAGTTTAATTTGCATTAGTCTTTGTCAAAGTCTATATATACCTCTGGCTGTAGGTGTTAAAGCTTAAATTAAATGGTGAATGGACACAGACCCTCCAACATGACCCCCTCCATTCGGTACAAAATACTCTACTCTGCTCCTCACCTGTGTTATACTAGTTATTTGAATAGAAAGGTGTGTAACACAGGTGACTGCAATCAGAGATTAGGAAGGAAAAGCAGGAGCAGAGTATTTTGTACCGAATGGAGAGGGTCATGTTGTAGGGTATGTGGACACACAAAGCATCTTATACCAGTTTCATGAACTGTTTGTTTCTAAAGAGTTAAACCTATCTAGACCAGCAGAATTCTTGTAATGTAATGTTTAAAGTAAGATCCAAAAGCATTTATAACTGTTGATTGCAATATGATGCTTTTCTAAGCTGCCCTTTATCATGTATGTGAAATGTGTGGAGCTGGGAACGCCCCCTTTGCCTGCAAATATCAACTCAGCTGCATTGCAACCACTCTGTATCCCAAGAAGGACCCAGGGCAGCTGGCTGTACTTGTTGCGTGAGTTATTTACAATATTCCTTTATGTTACTTCTTTTCTTTTTGATATTGTGTTAAGCTGAGAAAAAGGTGACTCTTTATCACTGACAAAATACTGAGTTGTGGTGTACACGTTATTGCAGCTTGTGTAGGTCTATATTTTAGGAACTCATAGGTAACTAGGGTTTACTATTTTATTTGCTTTCACTATTTGCATGCATTGCTGAAATGTAATTAGCGAAATCAGTTAGGTTATAGGGTTTTCTAGACGGAACTGGGGTTAAACAAGGTGATTTTGTATTTATTTAATTTTATGTGAATTTGTGTTATTTCAAATATCTATAAATTAATTACTAATTATACAAAATGATTGCACTAGTCTACACTAGCTTTAGATTCTTCCCATCGCGACGTGTCCAATTTGACCTAAAACTAACCCAAATATGAGATGGTTAAACAGCTAGATGTTGCTCTAACTAATGGAACTTAAATGCAGCTGGAAGAATATTTGAAAAATCCGTAACTAGTCATCAGCTTGGTTTTTACTTTAGGAGTGCCTTGTAAACAAACACAACTTTTCTTTTTCAAGTTTTATTTAATATCTAAATAAAATTTTTCTAATATTTCAACTATGTATTTAAACATAATTATTAAACATATGAATTTAAAGCATTCAGGATGAATGTTGAAATAATGAAAGATTATGTTGGAAATCAATTTTTTTTTATCAATCTGTTTGCCAATTTGTGGGTCACTGAACTATGCAAACTAGCTCATAACCGATGCTCTTTGATCAGGCACACAACAACAACAACATCTGATTGTTGCATTGCACAACATTATGCATATATTGATATGTTTTCTAATGCTATTTAAAATGAAAGAAAATAATAAAAAAAACTATTATTTTCCCTTTGACCATCACAAAGAGTACACTTCATTAAAAGAAGTTATATAATTAGTATTATTGGAGTGTGCGGTATGTGCATGTAAAAGTTGATTTAGGCCAACTTGTTGGAAGTCCAGAGTGGGTTTTAAAAGTAAAAAAAAAAAAGACAAAGCTCACTTTGCAAAAACAAAACACATATCATTCATGAAGAAGAATGAGCCATGTGTGAAAATCCTGCACATTATAAATGGACCAATTGGTAATTAAAGGTGTTATATATGCAGAAAAATATGCTGTTATTCTCTGCTAAATAGTCAATCTTTTTAGTTCTAAAATCAATGGGGATCTGTGTTTCCATTACTGTAGCCTGGTAATGTAAACAGTGCCACATTGAAACGTTATGAATAGGTCTCTATTGCTCTCTGTTGGGTTGATTCTGAGTTGAGAGCAAAAGTCAGAAAATTATTTCATTAACTTAAACAAACCGTTTTGTAAAGCAAGTGGTTGGAAACCATATTTTTATATGCAGGAAAATATTGGGCCATATCCAGCCTTAATACTTGATTCCGTATGTTAGCCTCCACCATGGAGGTTAGCGTACAAAATCTGTGATCAACAACACTACATCCAGAGGAGTAGGGCACGCCCCCTGCTCTCCTACATGCAGATGGTGGATACGCAAACAGGACAACACGCGCCTCCAAGCATGCGGAATACTGGACTGTGCATAAGTGCTTAGCTAATCCCTTACTGTACAATTGAAATACTTATGCCCACCCCCCTATGCGTGTCTCCCATGCGGGGGCTGATTTCCACACGAAATGCAGCATCGGGTATCTGTGTTCCAATGCAGGATTATTAGTACTGTGCATGTGCAGTACCAATATTCATCAGATTTCCATATGTAGTATAAAGAAGTCTGCTGGATTTCTTATGTGTAAATCTGACCCACTGTCTGCTTTTGCATGTATCTCATAAAAACTGATATGCATTATATTAAAGCTGGAATTTAGAGTTTATCTAGGATTTTTAACTTCTCCTGATAAGCATATTCTAAATTTGCTTTCCCAGCATTGCAACATGGGTCTGACAAGAAGTAAATGTGTGGCTCCTTTATTTGTAACATTCACTCCCAACACAGAATCCCTATAGGTTAGATTTACTAAACTACAGAAAAGGAAAAGTTTTAGTTGTTGCCTATAGCCACCAATCAGATTCTAGATGACATTCTCTAATTAGGTAATAGGAAAGTGAGAACTAGAATCTGATTGGTTGCTGTGGGCAATATCTCCACTTTTCCTTCTCCACATTTTAGTCAATCTAGCCTTATGTGTCTTTAGTTACTGCTTACATTGGGCAGGCCTGGCAAACGGAAATATTGGGGCACGGTACATTCATGTATTTGGGGGACCCCATCCCTCCTCCATAGTGTTTTGCAGGGGTCCCTCTGAACTTTGGGGCCCGTAACATCTTTCCCCCTTTCCTCCCCCTGTCGCCAGCCCTGACATTGGGACAGGCATGGCTCATCAAAACTTGCTACTTTAGTTTTTATTTAAATAAAGATCTAACTATTGTGATAAATGAGGAACAAACCATTTTAAAATAATCAAAAGTATATTGGGGGAAGGCTGTATACAAAGGACCTGATCCAGAGTTTGTAAGTAAGGGCAAAATTGGTGCAAGCAGGGGAGTACCTAAAACATTGTGGGCCCATAGCAACATTTTTTATTTTTAATGCATAAACACAACCTTCAACCTTTTTAAATAACAATTAATTAGAAATAAAAAAGGCATTCTGCTTGTGGTACACCAGGATTAAAATGGAGCATAATAATCACAGAGGAGCTGGAGCAGATTCAATCAGAATCTGAATTAGAGGCAGCAGGGTGCACTGTGCAATCTCTCTGTCCGCCCACTGTGAACCTCTATTGTAGCGCTGTGGAGACAGACTACACAGCGCTGCTAAAAAAAA
>WWET01000396.1:150719-163091 GCA_011038615.1 Limnodynastes dumerilii
GAAGAATATTGAATTATCCATGTGCCTAGACTAGCTGCTTTTTATATAACACAATTGAGCACAATTAATAATAAATAAGTGCAACTTACTCAGTTGCTAGCCCATTCTGACAAAATGGCCAAATACATACAGATACAAAAAGAGCAGCACTCTGAAATTATTAAAGTTGTAGGAGTCCAGGGCTTCCGTTTTCAGTTTTAATGACAACATTTTTGTCATTAAAATTTGAAGCCCTGGACTCACAGTACTTTATTCTAATACTCTCTAAGTGCTGCTCTATTTGTGTGATTCTCTGACTTTTATGTTAAAGATAGAAGATTATGGTTAGTCGCTGGATAATGGCTAGAGTGCCAGGCCTTGTTTTGTAACTAATTATTTGTAACTAATTCTCTGACTTGAAAAAAATGGTAAAGTGTTATATGATGTCAAAATCTCTGCATTAAGACAGGTGAGCAACCGATCATAGTTATTACTTATAATAGTGAGTTTGGAACAGCATAGACCACTTTGCCATTTCATTTAATTATCGATAATAATATACTTCTCTTTGGTTAGAAATACTCCTTAAAAATGTAATGAGGAGTATTTAGAAAAAAAACATGTAAAGCGATCAGTGCACATGGTGATACTTTGTAACTTTGTACTTTGCAACAATGAACTAAGGTTGTCATGTTGATACAGACATATACACTGTGCCTATGCTGTTATGGCTTTTTCCCCTCTAGTTTTATCAGTACTTTCCCTTACTACATTATTGGTTTGTTATTATACAGAGTTTTTCATCAAGTTACAGGAAGTGTTAAGACATTGGCATCTGTGGAGGGTGTCTATGTTTTATAGTAGAATCGGAAATTCCAAGAACTCCAAGTATATATGTGTTTTGAAAAGGAACACATCTATTTTACCAATAACTGATCTATATTTTGAGTGTGAATATTAAACACACATATAGTCAGAAAATGACATTTCCAAGTACTTGCATTGGACACTGGGCCCGATTCAATTAGGAAAAAATCCTTCGCCGGCGTATTTTTAACGCATTTTTTTAAAATTTACCGGTGTTATTTTTTTTTGCAATTCAATTCTTTTATTGGGTTAAAAATACGCCGGTTTTTTAACAATAAAAATCCACACCTATGAGAGGTGCGGTTTTTTAACGCTGCCCTATGTTGTGCCCCAACAGGGCATGCTGATACTTGTAGAACTACAAGCATCAGCATGCCCATGGATGGCAGGGCATTAGGCACCATGCCCTGCCATCCAGGGACCGCTGAGCAGCTGCTAGACGTATTTTTACAGACGCAAAGTTTTTGAAAACTTCGCCGGCAATTGAATCGGGCCCTCTGTTTCCAATGCAAGTACTTGGAAATGTCATTTTTCTGACTAAATGCACTTTTGGCATGTCCAAGTTATTCCAACAGCGGACAATAAGTGCAGGGATTGACCAGCCTAAAAATGCTTGAACATATGAATACATTAAATTTCCCATGAGGAACTAATAGATAAAAGACAGCAGCATATGTAACCTTCATGCTGATCAAGACCTGTGGAAGTAATTACCTGGTGGTTACCGTGTGTTTTAGAGATGATGGAAGGATAGAAAATGGGCATTACACTGACGAGGATAGATGTGTTTTACAATAGAGGGAAGGCACAAATATTTTACTTGGAATAACATTGTGTCTTGGGTTGTCAAGGGGTTAAAGTAAATGTTAGTACTGAAACTTATGTTAATAAAACACTGGTTGCATAATCATCTATGGCATAAGAATACATTGCCGATAAAAAGACTCTCAGCATGACACAGGGTAAATATAAGCATTAGCATGTGGCTGGTAGTAAAAACTATGGGATTAAGTTAGTTATCAAAATGTGTGTTTTTTCACTTTTTTTTTTACATTTATACATTAAAACACAAGTAATCATAATCAAGTTAATAACTGGCATACTTTCCTGTATATTTTTCAGTCCCTTTGTTTTGCATAGAACCCTTTTACTTCTCTTGTTTTTCTTTTTCTCTTAGTGACACTGAAGGAAAACCAGTGCTAGGTTTTCGGCGCCCCCTGCAGAATTTAAATTTGCTCCCTTCTGTTTAAAAGTTTAACAACAGTGACCATCCTAGATAATAGTAAGCGTCATAAACCACAATCTTGTAACAACAATAAAAGAAAGTAAATAATTGTCACTATACAATACAGACAGTATTCTAGTCCCACTTCATCCTAAAAACCGCCACACAATACAGACTATCATTCATGTTTCCCAGCTCACAGTATCTCCCATCATGTGTCTCTTGTCCCCCAGTATTCCCATCATGTTTCTCTTGCCCCCCAGTATTCCCCATCATGTCTCCAGTCTCCCAGTATTCCCCATCATGTATCTGCAGTCCCTCCAGTATTCCCATCATGTCTCCAGCCCACCAGTATCATCATCATGTCTCTTCACCCCCCAGTATTACCCAACATGTGTCTCCAACAACCAGTATTCCCCATCATGTCTTCAGCCACCCAGTATTTCTCATCATTACTTCAGCCACCAGTATTCCCTATCATGTCTCCAGCACCCCAGTATTCCCTATCATGTATCTGCAGTCCCTCCTGAATTCCCGTCATGTCTCCAGCCCCCCAGTATCCCCATCATGTCTCTTTATCTCCCAGTATTCTCCATCATGTGTCCCCAGCCCCCCCATTCCCCATTATGTCTCTCCATCCCCCAGTATTTCCCATCATGTGTCTCCAGCCCCCCAGTTCCCCATCATATCTGTACAGTACCCCAGTATTTCCGATCATGTCTCTCCAGGTCCCAATATTACCATTTTGACTCCTATCGTGTACTTAAAAGCTGCAGAAGGACTTGTGCAGAGGCTGCAGAGCAAGGGGGGAGGAGCTGCCTGCACTCCTCTGAAATGTGGCACTGGAGGCTGTAATAGAAAGGAAGGGAAGGGGAAGGGCAAACAGTTCATTGGCCCAGCCTGCAGCCTGTCACAGACACAGGAAATGTGACAGGAACAGCACAGACAGGCATAGTTACTTTGGGGTTCACTGTTAATAGCCTCTGGCACCACTGTATAGAGGACCGCCGTCTGCACTCACAGTGACATGGTCACAGTCACTTGCTGCAATCACTATGTCTGGGCTGAGAAGCGGTGGTGAGCGGGGACATGAGCACATCTTCAGCATGGCGCCAGGATCCCATCACGAGGCACATTGTGCCTGCCCTGCTAACAGATGCCCTAGACAGAGTGAGTGACCTTAAGATATGTCTAGTGGCTTACACTGCAGTGAGGTTCTGCAACTGCAATGATCATATGAAGTGGATGTAAGAACTGAATTGCTGTTACAGTTCCTCGGACATGTAACAAGTGCATTGGCTTGTGTGCCTCCCAGTAAACATTCAGACTTGAGAGCATTGGGCCTGATTCAGAGATCCGGAACTAATGATAGTTCCGTGCGTATATTTAGGGTCGGATCGACTTTGCATCAACTGCGCATGTGTAGTAATAGTGCAACGCCATGTACGTTGAAGTTAAGGTCGGAAATGCCTTAAGGTCGGACTTGTGAATCAGGCGGAGACAAATGCGACCCTAAGTGCGGCGGAAATATACGGACCTAAGGATTTGCATAGAAATGGGCGGGGGGGTGCATTTAGATGAGGGAAAGTGAGCGCGCTTACAGAGTTAGGGCCCTAAATATACACAACTAATACACATAGGGTCAGAAGTTAGTGCGGCCAGTTAGGGCAAGTCTATGGAGGTGGAAGTTTAGGTCCGGCCAGAGGTTGCGAGGGGAGTGACTGTTTATTCTGGTGGGTGTAACCTGTTCCGACCTGCCACTTAGATGCGTATATTTGCGGCCCGATCGCCGACGGATCTCTGAATCAGGCCCATTATCCTTACACAAGCGTGCCCAAGTTAAACTCTTCAGAGGATAATGCACTATCCTCACACGTACGTAACTTAGCTGACCTATATGTCCAGAACACTGCCTTAACTTTTCCTTGCATATCTCTAGTCGTACGTAATACATTGTCGTATGTAACTGCCTATCCCAGCCCATACTGTACAATTGAAATGCTTCCCTTCGCCCACAATGCGTATATTTGGCTTGTATAGGGAAGTCACGTCCTATCATACAGACTTACATATAACTTCAGTATGATGGGCCTGATCCAGACCTACGGCTGCCATTGTTTTTACGGCGCCGTATGCGTAAGAACAGCATTTCTGCCGTTTGGTGCATGTGCCGGGCAGATGTTGCCCGGCGTAATCAATGTCTCTGGGTGCCCTGGATTGGGCGTCCGTAACAACAGCGTTGTTAGGGACGAAGGGGCGTGCAGCACTGTAACTACGCTGTAGTTACGGAAGGTAGGCAGGGGGAGGGAGGGCAATTAGGAAGGGAGGGCTGGGTTAGGGCCTTACGATCCTGTGGCTGGCGTAATTATAGACTGTTATGCCGGCTGAAGTTAGGGTAGACTTCAGCCGGCGTTACAGTCTGTAACTACGCCGGCTACAGGGGGAGTGTCGGAGGAGTGCGCCAGAGCTATGCTGGCCGTACTTATGGCCCAGCATAGCTCTAAATCATGCCCGATTAGAGTTACAATGAGTAGCGTGAGCATGCTCCCTGGTGACAGAGGTCAGTGGCGGCACTGTTAGCTTGTTTATTAGGTTATGACTAGCACTGAGAGGTTCTGTCAGAAGTTGACTGTTTAGTACTATTGCTTCCTGACAGACAGTGAAAGCTGAAATGTAAGAGACACAGCCTCCCTAACAGTGACTATACTGGTGTGATAAATAGAGGAGAGAGGGACACTAGACATTTTCTCCTAGCCCTTATTCTCTCCAGACCCCTATACAACCATGTTTCTCTACTATACCTTCTGGTCTCTCCAGCCCCCGCTCAGCCCTATTTTCTATAATCCTACCTTCCTTTTCCTCTGTAGCTCCATATAGCCCCTGATCTCTCAAGCCCACTATACTATTTAATCTCTCTATCCTGCACTATGTTCTCTATAGCTCCCTCTCCCTGTTATTTTCTCTAGCTTCTTATACCCCCTGGTATATCTAACCCTTCTCTCTGTTGTTCATAAAAACCAATCCCTTTTACTGTTCTAAACTTTCCCATTGTTTTTTTTAGCCCCTTTTCCACACTGATCCTTTTATCCTGTCACTTAGGTACCTCTGCACGTGTTACATACATGCAGAGGTCTGATAGTCTGCACATAAGAGGGAAGTGCACTTCCATGGCACTGTTCTCTCACGGACGGACTTTAGAGCAGTTACACTGACATAGACCTGCCCAAAGTATCCAGTGCAGATCGGCGGTTGTATGGACTGCTGATCCACATGAAAGTCTAAAACCCATCCCATACCCTATCCCTACTGTATTACATTAAATGGTTCATCCCATTCACCTTATGGACTTAAACCGTGCGAAGGTGATGGACTGCCCTATCACTCTGATCTCTGTGAATAGAATGTAGTTCCATACATCAGGTAGATCTGCAATGTAGCATCTGCCCGGCGCATGTTCAGATGTAACCTATAAGCTAACTTATGCAAGAGGTTTGCGTATATGTAGCTTAACGTTATGAAGTCTGTATCTAACACTTCATTATCACCTTTCACTGTCCCCACACCAGCAAGTCTCATTAGTCCTCTTTTCATTTTACATTTATGACTTCTATTCTACACTCTTCTCATCAAAGGCCCTGTAAGTACCATTGAGCAGCACACTGAAGCCAGCCATACTAATTTGATTTGAGGTAGAGAAATGTCTGCTCACAGTCTTGCGGGTCCATCAGAAGCACCGAAAGCATGACACTTTTAGAAAGAAGAGTCAATATGTGGGGCTACTGATGTACCTGCATGACTATGACTGTACTTACACAGCACCTCAACGTCACTCTAGCACTTTGTAGTGGTGACCCTTAGAAGGCGTGGTAGCCTAGACATTTATCTATACAACCTATGCTTTGGGCCCTTCAAATGTTTGCAGAGACAGATGCTCCTTGCCCCCTCTTTTTGACAGCTTGTATTTAGGATTTGCAGCAAAGAAAAAAAATAAGTATTTTGCACAGTAATGTATATTTTTCATATTTGTTTTTATAAATATATGTCATACTGAGATATGTTCCTATGCATGATCAAGATCTGTGAAACATATTTTTATATCTCTAGGAAAGAACATATAAAAAAGTAGGTAAGCATATTATAACACCAAAACTGTCATACTAACTGCAGAGTTTATAAGCTTATTGAACTTAAGTTATTGTGTTGGTGTTTATAGAACTAGATTAAGTTAAATCCATCCGTATCTCAGTTTTCATTATCTACATACCACTATTTGACTAGGATATTAAATACATAACAACATTCCAAACACAGATTGGTTATTGTCAGCATGACCCAGCATAAACAGTCAGCTGTATTGCACTAAAATACATGCTTCATTAATTTAACGTATATATACATAAAATGGCATACAAAACAGGCAACGAAGTCTGCATCCTCTAAGCTTAGTATATTGCCTAGTTAAGAGCCCATACATACATAAAAACTTATATTTACCTTATAAGCTACAACTACTGACTGGGACTCTTATTGACCTGAAAATAGGATTACTTCTCCTCACTGAAGTCTTGATGGACATGAGTGCAGCAGCTCTCTTTAAACACAAAAAATATATATGTATCACATCATGAAATGGTTTATTAGATCCTACTTTATTTCTGTGTTATATATGGAATAAACGTGTCGTAAATCATGAGTGCCCACCTTTTGTAACAGCTTGACCTCATTCAGATGGGTGCCTACACTAACATTTCAGTAAAAGTACACATACATTAATATCTCTCTTCTTGCAGACTAAATGAAATGATTGGGGCAGATCCTGAACTACGCATTTCCGCGAATTTACGTGTGGCGGACACGTAAATTCGCAGATTTGTACGCACTGCGCATGCGCACCGCAGAAAATACGCACATTCACGTAGCGTATTTTTAAGAGCCCATACATACATACATTAAGACTTATATTTACCTTATAAGCTACAACTACTGACTGAGACTCTTATTGACCTGAAAATAGGATTACTTCTCCTCACTGAAGTCTTGATGGACATGAGTGCAGCAGCTCACTTTAAACACAAAAAATATATATGTATCACATCATGAAATGGTTTATTAGAGCCTACTTTATTTCTGTGTTATATATGGAATAAACGTGTCATAAATCATGAGTGCCCACCTTTTGTGACAGCTTGACCTCATTCAGATGGGTGCCTACACTAACATTTCAGTAAAAGTACACAGACATTAATATCTCTCTTCTTGCAGACTAAATGCAATGATTGTGATTAGTATGTCTAACATGGACTATTCCTAACCTGGGCTGTTGGGGTCAGAGTAATTCATAGGGGATGTTAGCACCGCTAAAATATGTACGCACACACGTAGTTCAGGATCTACCCCATTGTGATTAGTATGTCTAACATGGACTATTCCTAACCTGGGCTGTTGGGGTCAGAGTAATTCATAGGGGATCTTAAGTAGCAACCAATATATTGAAACTAAATAATACACATCATTGTCCAAATAGTTTAAAAATAATTTCAAAGTATGTGATTTATTTATTTATTTATTTATTTATTTTACCTACTTCACTGATCATACAAAAATTTCTTAAGCAATCAGATCTGTGAGTAACAGATGTGATACCAACAGAATTCTGATATCCGAGCCATATCTTAGCTTTCCTGACTACTGCAGAGGTAAAATAGTGGTGGTATGGTTTGCCAATATTTAACTTTGTAATACCAAGCCACACACACTTGCAATACACAATCCAAAATCTCCTCTTTGCAAAGTGTCAAGTGTAAGTGTAAATCTGGATTGGCCTGAATGTGTTTGTAACAATTATTGTGCAAAATGCAAAAGTAGACAACATCAAAACTGAATGCGAAACAAGATGATAATCATAAGGATAGCTATTATTGGGGGTGATTCAGAGATGCGATTGCGAAAAGATCGCAAATATACGCACCTTAGGTAAGATCTTACCAGGTTCCAGCCCACTGCATAAACAGTCACTCCCCTTGCAAACAGCGGCGGATCTTAAAGTTAGACCACCATTGACTAGCCCTAACTCTGCGCTGTCATTTGAGATCTTAAGGGAAGTAGTAGCGTTTATTTGCGATCCTAAGTGTCTGCCCGCGCCCACTTTCCCTCATCTCCCTGCCTCCCCCCCGCCCATTTTCATGCAAATCCTTCAGATCTTAAACTTTCGCAGCACTTAAGATCTTAAGTGCTTGCGATCGATTCAAACTTACGTTACGCTCTTATTTACGCTGCTAACCGCTACGTAGACGGCGTTGCACTATTACTACGCATGCGCAGTAATGCAAATTTTCTAAGATCCTAAATATACGCTCCTAAGTGCCGATAAAATCGTATCTCTGAATCAGCCCCTATGTAGCTAGCGAAGAAAAAGTGCTGTTAATTGCTCAAATGGCACACACTGCTCAATGGCAAATAATGTCATTTGATTAATTATATATGCAACCATTGATAAAAAGGAAAAATTTAAAAGTATTTTGAAATATTCTGGATAACAGACAGAAACTGATTAGCAAAATTGGGTAGAAGAAGGCGCAACAAAAACTAAACTATAAAAGCAGCCAATAATCACAGGGGGTACCACTAGTCCCCAACCAAGGAGTAAAGATAAAATGTAAAAATGTGATAAGGCGCTAAAACAAAGGGGAGGGGAAAAGGAAAGGCACAAATCTGCCAAGGTATATATATAACGAGGAAAATCCAAAAGGAACTTAAAACGTAATAAAGCCAGGGGAAAATAAGAGAAATCAAATGTGAATAAAATGACCAAACTTCAAATGTGCAAATTGCAATAATGGGAGACAGTGGTAATGTTCAAATACTAGATAGCGTTATAACACACAGATAAAAAAGAAAAATACAGTACCACTTAAAACTTCAGAATAAAATAAACTCTAGTCTATTCAGTGGTGTAAAGAGGAAAAACTCCTTTCTAAGTGTGTATAAAATTTTAAAAAATGATATATAAAACCAGTCACTTAGAATAAAAAGTCTTGAAAGATATTAAGTCCATATATAAACAAAGTTCTTGGTTGGATGAATATCCTTTTGTAATGTCTTTAAATATAAGGTGGTCCTTCTCCCTTTCTATCCAGCGAAAACAATGCAGGCTCCGCTGGAAAGAGG
The DNA here is from genome assembly GCA_011038615.1 of Limnodynastes dumerilii. Classification (NCBI taxonomy): domain Eukaryota; kingdom Metazoa; phylum Chordata; class Amphibia; order Anura; family Limnodynastidae; genus Limnodynastes; species Limnodynastes dumerilii. Next base: position 159,958 of record WWET01000396.1, read on the forward strand.
ATGCGCCCCCGAAGGGGTAGGGGTGGTGGGAGACAAATGCCAGATGAAAAATATCAGAAATATATAAACAATTTATTGAATGCAATGATAGGTTAAAATAAACACGACAATCACATAAAAAATAGTAGCAGCAAACGGAAAGGAGTCGTACCCCAGATGTGGTGGCAAATCAATCCTGTGAGCAGATGTTAAAAGTCCCGGGATCACGGAGAAGAGATGCGGAAGGTGCAGATCAAGAACTCCTTCACCGATGCGTGTGTACCCCTGCCGACGCGTTTCAAACTACTAGAGTTCTTTTTCAAGGCAAAAGACAGAAAGTGATTAGTTAGTGTTGACAGCCAGTGTTATCATCATCAGTAATTAAAAAGACACTCAATAATTCACAAGAGCTAAGGCTACTAATCTTCATATCTGAGTCTCAGTTTGAAAGCACTCTTATACATACACATACAGACAGTACTAAATCCGCATATAGACATAGGTGTCCTTTTTTGCTAGGGCATTCACAATACAAATTTGTGTATTTTATGGCAAGTAAATATCCATATGCGACATAGTACCACTGGTTGAGAACCCATGATCTAGGGGATGAGGTTTTTTGTGGTTCAACAGAATTTAAGACATTTTTCCTATTTATTAAAGTCCTCTCCTGGTGAAAAGCATCATTAGCATAAGCCTTCACCGGGGGGGAGGGGGGTCTCTTTTGAAGCTTTGCAAATAGAAGCCTAATCATTATCTGTATTGTGCCATAGACTATTTAAAAGCACCCTTTTAAATAAAATAATATTAACAACAAGAAAGTCAAGAATATGTTGAAAATTATTTTAAAAAATTAAACAAATAAAAGAAATTGCCAGTTTTACTACCATAAAATCAACAATAAATGATTGCTAAATGTTTTTCCAAATAGATATCTCCATATGTACTGTATATTTACCGTTAGAAAACAAAGCAACATATCACATGGCAGGTAAGTATGACTGCAACATTTCATCTTATATAAATATATCCTTTTTAAAAGTTTACAATTATAATTAAAACTTTTCCTATTAGGTTTACTCACTGGTAACTCAGAGTTGTATCTTTCAATACATTTCTTGGCAAGTGGTGTAACAACAACCGCTAGAGGTGCAAGAAAGGGGAAGGATAGATCTGGGTATCAGAATAGAGATGCTCAATTTTTTTTATTTCTGAAGCAACGTGTGTATTTAATATGTAACAGTTAAACTTATATGTAACAGAGTATTTGAAATAAATACTAATGGAGCACAGGAATAGGTTGTAGAATATGGTAACAATCAGTATGACTCAGCAACAATTTCTCCTTTACGATGCTTATTTACCTACAGTCAATACTACTGATAATCCCCATTTTGTATATAGTGGTGACAGGAATCACGGGGTAAGGATATGGGTTGCTTGGTGCTTTTCTTTAAGCTACTGCTCCCTATATTTACAGTACAAGTATAATGAATGAGAAGATTAACAGTGGTCAGATAAGAGCAGGTTTGGGTGAAATGGTGCCTTATACCTAATTAGCAAGGCTATACCTTCAAATTAGTCAGTTACTTAGGTTCATTGGACCTGATCCATAAATACATCACCACTGAATCCAAATTCCATGCAGGTTGACGAGAAATTCTGCTAAAAGACCCTTAAAACTTCCACTTTGTACTCTTTGTACTCATGTAAATTAAGGAGACATTAGAAGTCTGGATAGTACTGAGGGCACCTTGCACGTTATCACTTTACTATTTACGTACCTCCCCACTCCCATTTACCACACACACACACACACAGCTTATCTCCCAGTCTCGCCCCGTTGTAAGCAATTCCAGTACAAAAGTCTGCATCCAGAGGATTCAGGTTCATACCAGAAGTACGGCCCATGCACATATGCTATAAGCGAGTGTTTTCCAAGCCTAAACAAAAAGCTAAAAATGGTTATTGTATTATTTTATCTGAGGATATGAAATTCCCACTCATATATCTGAGAATGTTAACTAAACACAGCATGTATGCACAACCAAGATTCCCACACTTAAACAAAATCAGGAAAAATCCTTGCATACACAGAAGATACCAATGTACCTATGCTCTTGCAGGACACAGACTGCACACAAAATCTAATTGGATGATCTGGGAACATGCACATTGATTGGCGGTTTCTTCTCCTTATCTGCACTTGTCCCTGTGTCCGAAACTGCCATGTACTTTCAACTGTAACTTTTAAATGGTACCTTCTGATTGGTCAATGGACACACGTAACACATAGATAAACCCTGGTACTGTATGCAAGTGTAACAGGTTGTGTATTGGCAAATAACCGTTATCCACATTTTTATGTTCTGCAGGTATGTACTCTTCCACAGCAATCCAACAAGTGCAGGGTAGTTTATGTATAATAAAATGAGTGGTTCTGCTGCATACAACCTCTTAATCGACATTGTAAATAAAATGAAAAAAATATATATATATATAGAAAAATAAATAAATCAACACGCAATGATTATGCAGCACAATTATCCAACACAGGCTGTGGCATTTCATCCGTCAGCAAATTCTTGGACTTAAATATAACCTGTGACTGTGGGGTTGATTCAGAGGACTGGATCTAAACTTAAATTTCACATGTAGGAAATGTGTTCCATACCTTAAATATTGTAACTCTCTAGAATGCTGTGTTGCTTGTTAGGGCTTAGCCAAGCCCATACCGTAAGATTAGAATACCTATGCTGGTATCTCGTATGCACGGTGGATGGGCCCACCCTGCATACTGATAAAGATTTCCAAACAGAACGCAGCTGTGTTCCGATGCAAAAATAATTTTTCTGCGCCTGCGTAGTACAAACTGACATTTGACTTACACATTTAAAGTATGTAAGTCATCTGTCTTTCTAGATCTGGCACAGAGTGAGAATGAACAGGGGTGTATCTATGGGTCAAGCGTCCCTGGCAAAGTAAGGGACTTACGCCCCCCCCATTACCCATTTACTCCCAGTACTTCCATCATGTGCCTCCAGCACCTCCCCCCAGTGTAAGTCATTTTCTAGATCTGGCACAGAGTGAGAATGAACAGGGGTGTATCTATGGGTCAAGCGTCCCTGGCAAAGTAAGGGACTTACGTTACGCCC
>WWET01000396.1:172225-185311 GCA_011038615.1 Limnodynastes dumerilii
AACCATTGGATTAAATTTGTATAATAAATAAGAAATCCAATTGACTATGCATGATTAGTTATGTGAATTTTTTCATTTAGCAAACCCAATTTAAGGCGTATGAACTAGTGCACCGCATCTTAGCAGTTTCTTTGAAACCCTCTTATGGGTCTCTCCCTTTGTTGCTCATCCAATCTGTCCAGTTGTTTATTTAAAGCTATACTGACCCTAGACCCTATTTTACCCTCAATTTATTTGGAGATTTAGGCTCTCCTTATATTTATCCCAAGCATGTTTAAACTGTTCTAATTTGTTAGTGTTTGGTTAGTTTTCTTATCAACTACCCTTTCAATGAAGTAATTTTTTTATGTTCTAATACACCTCTTCTGTTGAAATATGCCTCTCTATCTGGTTACATCCCTTGATATATTTAAAAACTGCTATCATATATTTTTCCCTTTTCTGCTCCAAGAAGAACATGTTTAGTTCCTCTAGTCTATTGTTCCTCTATAGTATGTTTTGTGACACAGGCCATGAACCATTTTAGTTGCTCTTCTTTGCACAGCCTCTAATGTAATTATGCCTTACTGGAGATTTGGCCTCCAGAACTGAACACAGTATTCTAGGTAGGGCTGTAACAATGACCTATATAGTGGCTCAACTACCTCTGTCTTGTTTAACTAATATCTATTTTCCAAAAATATGAAAGATAAAGGTATGGTGTAACATATTTAACTTTGCTTATTGGACTAATGAATACTTGTCACTTGTGTGGCATGTCTGCAGAGCAGGGTTTTAATTGACCAAAGCCCACATTTGCATTAAAATATAGTAGTACAGCCCTTTATGAGAGTTCTCGGCCCACATAATTGTACTCAGATGGCCAGGTTCTATGCATACATTTTGAAACTTGCTCCCATGCTGCATATCCTTTTTTAGAGTTTTATTCTTAAACGAGTAACAACTGATATCCCATGCAACAGCAGTCACCAAATCCAAGAAATAAAGACACCAACAACTTTATTGGCTTTAAAAGGGTACATAGGCTTATTAATTAATAACTGATGCAAATTAGTAATTGTATTTGACTATAAAATTTAGGGTTGAGACAGGTGGCAACTAGCAGGTGTGTTTCACCTCAGGAAACTTAGAATGACAACTGTACTCATCAACAAGGCCCCCCCCCCCTATACCTCGCCTCCACCAAATTTGGGAGGGAGGCAACGAATTTCTCTCCACAGGGAGTGACAGCACATCAAAACATTGGGCCGGATCCAGACCTACGCTTGGGTTACGTTTCAGCGCGTAGCATATTTACGCTTTTGTAATTACTATGCACTCCCTTAGGCACTCCCCTCGGCGTAGGTATTTTTGCCGTTTTACGCTTGCCAAACCCTACCTTAACTTTTTCAAGCGTAACTACGGTCGGCCATAATAATTACCTAAGCACGCCCATACTGTACAATTTAAATGCCTCACCTCGCCTCCGAAGCGTAATTACGGGTGTCGTATGGCTGGCACACCCCTTTGTCCATAGTGACGCTGATGAGCCATGGCTCGTAAGTACGATTAGAGTTTCTGGTCGTAACATATGCCGCATGCATTCGCAGAACATCCAAAACAGCATTTTTACTACTACGGCGACCGTAAATACGATCGCGGTCGTAGCTCTGGATCTGGCCCATTGACACTTATAAACTCTGTCACCTGACCCAAGCCCCCTCCACCTTGAACTACCCAATCACAAACATAACTATATTTACATAACTCTAGAAAATTCCTAACACTAACAACAAGAAGCCTGCTGTGTAATGGGGCCCAGCTGGTCCTTTATATCACCTCACACTTAAGAAGTGTTCAGTTCTTTTTTCCTGTTTCAATATAATCAAACAATGTCATGTAATATACACAAAACAACAAATGGGGTAGCCAATTAAAAGTGGCTAATTAGTGCACGTGTAATTTTTTATATTAATATTTAAATATATCATGTCATCTTTTCAACATGACATGTCATCACATTTCATTAATGTGTTAATATATAATGCCATTTCATGTTCACGTGCTTATCCTGCTACATATTCAATGTATTAGATGTGTGCATCGGATGTATCACCTTGTTTGAATGTATCAATAACTACTTGCCTTGGAGATATGGGACTGTATTCACAAGTAAGTGCAGAATCTCTGTGCGTATTTTTATGATCAGTTAAATTGCGCATGCCCAGTACCCAAATATATGCACAGAAATCGTGGCTGACTGATGCACAAACACGGATGTCTGACATCGGCATGGAATGAGTCCCGCATGCGTGGCTAGAGGGACAAGACTCTTAATGCAAATGAGCTGCACACAAGCGACTAATGTACAATATGGGCGTTTCAGCAGAGGACTGATTCACAAGTAGGAGTGCCTTACGTAAACTAACATACGCACGGGAAAATTTAAGGAAGCCTTCGACCACTCGTAAGTTGATAAACTATATTGTTTAGTGTGAGGCCATGTGTCATCAGTTACTTAGTTTAGGCCACACCTGCCATGTGTTTTTAATCAATAGATGTGTTTTTTTTATTAAACAAATAAAGGCTAATTTTTAAAGTCCTATGATGATATATTTTGTGCAAGGCTTTAACCTTCTAAAGATAGCCATTTTTTGTTTTTGTATTTTAAGGTGTTTTTTATCCTTTAAATTTTGTGACCAAACACTATTAGATTTACTTATTTAACTGTATTGGTTGTTTGTGTAGTTTATCTTATTTAAATTTACATTTTTTTTAAATGTTTTTGAAACAGTGCAGTATGAATTTATGTGTTTTGTTAAGTATGTCATGATTTTTTATTTTTAAAGCTGTATTTTTAATGCTTCTTTTATTAACATATGTTAAGAGGTGTTTTTAAAACAACAAAAAAAAATTGACTTTTCATAATCAGCACATTTAGTTACATATATTTGAATCATAACCAATTTTAATCAACTAAACACATGGCTGATTCACAGCTAATAAATTCTGCAGAATAATATGCAGAAAAGCACTCCCTACATAGGTGCAGTGGTTAATCGGGTTCATTATTTTCTAATAATCGGTATTGGAGATTTTTCATGTGCATATATTTGGGTAAGTTTGCAATTTTACTCTTTACTGTGAATCAGGGCCATGCACAGGAATTTATCACAGGAGAATCAGCCATTTACTCATCACTTTCAGTGGCAAACGCAGGTTTTTGAAAGGGGGGGGCTCTAAAACATGTGAGATATTTTAACATAGCTCCCAACAGTTTGGAGCCTGAAAACGGGATAAATAAGCCCTGTCCCTGTCCCGTCCAACCTCTGCTCCCGACCCGCCCCCACTGTCATGCCGCACAGGGCAAAAATTACCCCTAGCCTGTGAGTGTGTGTGTATTAGGAAATTAGGCAAATGCGGCAGAGTTTGATGTGAAGTACTGTTTAAAATTTGAAAGAGCTACTTAATATGATGCACTGTTAAAATAAAAAAAAATAACATATAATATGACAATTCTGATAATATGGTAGAACTATCTGACTGCCAAGACATGTAAGACATCCATTAACGTTTTCTGTGAAAGCAAGTTTATAATATAAATTTGAAAATAAAAATTCTACATTAAGGAATTGCATTAGTTATAGGCTGTAACAAGTCCTGTTTTTCAGAATTTTTTTTAGGTAATTTATCATTTATTTCTTTCACACATTAAAATAGTAGTTTTACTTCGAAGGAATAAATCTAATAGCAATAGTAGTATGCAATGCATTAGTAGAGCACGTTAACCAATGGATCATAGTTTGTGCTCTGTGCATAAGCACTGTTGAATTAGTTGTGACCCATTCACCCCACCTGCTTTCCTATTGCACAGGCCAGGACCATCTTTCTCTTTGTCAGTCTGCTCCACATAGACGCTAAGCCATGCCCCTTTTCATTTTTTTTTCAGTGGGGGCTCTGGGCAACCAGACACCCCCCCTGGGTGTGCCACTGGCTTTTTTGAGCTCTGCAACTGCTAAGTTTAAAAATTCCAGCTCTAGATCAAGTCCTACGTATTTGCAAAGTAACACAAAGTTAAGCTTATTTTGTTATGGTTTTAGTTCAAGGTTGCCAACTTTTTACAGCTTCACTCCGGGTGAACCCCGCACAACCCTAGTAACGCTAGGGATTACAGGAGTAATTGATGGCTAGTGGGGCTTGCGGGAGCTTTGCTGGCTCTCCCGAGATACCAGGAGAATTTCGGGAGTCTCCCGGATATTCCGGAAGAGTCGGCAACCCTGTTTTAGTTATCAGTAATAATGAATGCTAACATACTATGCAGTTATAGTTCATTATACTCTTTTGATGGTGCAGTAAAAGTTACATGCTGCAGAGAAATATTTAATTTTGTATTAATTGCTAATATATGGATTTCTTTTTGTACTATTTCTGTATAGAAAAGCGTTGTTTAGACTATCAATGGAGAATAAGATGACTTAATAAATAGTCCTTCCGGTGACTTAAACATAATTATTTGTGTAATGCCATTGAAAAACTTTAAAACTAGTGCTGAATAAATACTAATCTAATAGTATAGTATCAACATGGTGTGTCACGTAGCATATGTCTGTGGTAAATAGAAGCATGAAATATTACTTCACATGATGATCAAAACATTTAATCCTATATTTCAAAGGCCATTGACCCCTGAGGTTGAATCCAGCAAGGGCTGGGTTTCACACCACACCCAAAATTCTCTTTTATAGATGCCTGCATTTCTTTTGATTTTATATATTTTTTCTTTTTTTTATTATAATAAATGCATGAAATACAATAGCTGCTACTTGTGGAATGTAACTATTTCATATTATAACACATGGATTTTTATTGAAGTTGGTTAATAATATTTTGGATCTGACCTTAGTATAAGATAATAAAAGTCACCATTATTTTGAAGATAATCAACCATAGGACATAAGCACTTGCCTTAGCTGCTCTCCTTGGGCCTGATCCAGACTTACGCTGGCTGGGGTTAAAACGCCAGCCAGCAGCGTAAGATTGGCTTCAAAGCCGATCTGCGCATGTGCTGGGCAGATGTTGCCTGCCGTTCCTACAGAAACGCCCGATTGTGGATTGGGCGTCCGTAGCTTCAGCGTAGTTATGCTGGAGGGGGCGTCCCCCAGTGTTACTACACTGAGGTTAGTGCAGGTAGGCAGGGAGAAGGAGGGCAACGAGGCTGCGTACTAACTAACTAACTATCGTACTAACGCCGCCGTCCTAGCGTATTTACACTCCCTTAGTTAGGGCAGCCTTCAGCCGGTGTAAGGGAGTGTAAATGCGATGGGGCAGGGGGAGTGTCAGGGGGAGTCCCACGATGCAACGCTGAGCGTTAGTACGCTCAGCGCTACATCGTAGGTCTGGGTCAGGCCCTTTGAGTCCTGCAGTTACACCCTTTGAACCTTTACTGTTATCTACCTACCACTTTCCTGTACCTGAAGAAAAGTACTGCATAGCTTCTGAACGCCATCCGGGCTTCTTCTTATTACGATCAGGTCACTAGGGGGCACTGTTTTTAGACTAGAGGTGACGTCAGAAACAGTAGAGGACCAATATAACTGACGTCACCTCTAGTCTAAAAACATGTGACATGTCCTTTGCAGTTCTACAAAAAACAGAAGGATATTGTGTCCTTGATATAGATATAGATATATATATATATTTATGTTTAACCCATCAAGGAGTGATATATTCCTTTATCAGTGGATAGATAGATAAAATTATTTTCTTTTCATTGCATTCTGTGCATGTGTGTGAACATGGCAGTTTACGTATTAGAACGCACTAGAAATTATTTTGGATTGTGCATCATAAGCCTTTCAGAGGGAGGGGTGTGACAGCCTGCCAGGTGTACAGTGTTTAGGTGGGGAAGGTATTGCAATCATACAGTAAGAGATTGGATAAGCACTTACACATGATGTTCCATTACACCTCAGCCCCATTTTAGGTGGGGTGTATACGTAAAATGAAGGTAGTGTCTGAAAGTTTCATATGCGCAATTGGAGTCCACTACTTTTGCGATATGGAATTTAGGATTGCACTTTGCATTAGTTAGAGAAGCCAGGTCCAAATTTCTTGCAGCCTGGAATTTGTTAAGCCTTGATATGGCAATTTAAAGAATTGCTGATTTCAAATGTTGTGTAAAGCTGGGTAAACACTGTTTTTAACAGGATTATAGTTTCCAATCACATGATAAACAAGTGTTTGGAACAATATGTGTCTGATCATTGCAAAGTACATAACATTGCAACTTTTAAACTTTATTTTATGCAATCAGTGTTGGTAAAAAAGTTTAGTGTGTATGCATCTTATAGAGCATTCATCTTCCTGCAGTAGGGCTGCCTCTGTGGGCAGGCATGTTGCTGCTACAGGTAGTTACGAGACACTTCTGCAAATCTAGTGTAGTGTGCACGGACTTCCGATTGTAACTTTTAATCATGAGTATAATTGTTTTTAAATCTATTTGTCATTAGAAAAAGTTGGTGGTTTGCTGTTATATTCTTAAGGGCCATTTCTCTTGCTTTCCTGCTTTAAAGATAGCAGTTAGACAGAAGTTGGTGTACTTTTTATAACTGCTTTCTGTCCCACTCCCAGTGTAGACACTTCATTTAGATAGTGTTCTAAGGCCCAGATTTACTAAGCTGCAGGTTTGGAAAAGTGGAGATGTTGCCTATGGCAACCAATCATATTCTTGCTATCTTTTTTTTTTTTTTTTCAGGCAAATCAGAAATGCAGTACATTGTTCTAAAACAGCAATGACTGTCGAATCTATTCATTGTTCTCAGTGACATTTAACAATCAATAAGAAATGTATTAATTATATGAAAACAGTGGTATAATATAATAAAAACAGATTCAATTACTTTATAAAAATGGAGAACAAAAAAGAATTGTTAAGATAGATTTAGGAGATTATTAATGATAACCAAAACCATAAGCATAGCTAAGTGTATCTTTTTCCAGATTCTAGTTGTGAACATCGTATCACTTATATATTACACTTGTAAAATGTATAATGAATAACAATTTTAGCTACCTGCGATAGTTACAGGCTCAAATCACAAGCACAAATTACAAGCCCAGGCGAACAATCAGCCAGAAGAGTTAAGAGGCTGTGTGTGTGAGAATTGGATTGGACATGTAGGTACCAAGTAGTGTCTTTCATAGCATAATGATATAGCGTTTGACTCTGAGCCAGAAATGTCGAATGACAGGACACTCCCACAAGTGAAGGTACAGGCCTGGATCAGGGTCCCGACATTTTGGGCATCCAAGTTCATCACCCAAACCCATTATAAGAACGTCTCCTAGGCGAAAGGTAAGCTCTGTGGAAGATATTGAGAAAAAGTTCCTGGTATCTGCCAGCTGGCAACAACCTCCTCGACTGAGCAACAAAGCGTACAAGCGTTTCTATAGTCAGTTCGGGAAATATGGATAGCCATTGAGTCATTCTAGTCCAGAATTGGGTATGGTCAATTTCCTCGCGCAGGGCATGATAATGTATACTTATAGCCTTTGAGTGCAAAATTACTGAATTTTTGTAATGTTTGGCCTGTATAAACGCCATAGGGAAGCCCCAGATGACTTAAAATTTTTCACAAATTTCAGCGAACGTTAGGGATCTATGTCTGTTTTTACAAACTAAGTGACTAAGTTTGGCAGCATCCCCCAACCTCCATATATTAAAAGGATATGAAGCCCACCATGTTGAAAGTCTGGGTTTTTGTAGGAGTGGGAGAAACATGGATTTGTAGGGATAGAGATTAAATTTGTGACGTACTAAATGCCAAATACGTTGTGTATTCCACAGTAGGGGATTAAGTTTTAGAGTGTCAGAGATCTCCTGGTCATGCGAAGGCTACCCTAACTTCAGCCGGCGTAAGCAATGGGTAATACGCTCGCACACGAGCATACTACCGCTATGCGTTCCCTCCCTCCCTCATTATATTACCTCCCCCGCCCACCGGCACTAACCTTAACGTAGGGACGCTAGGGGGACGCCCCCTCCAGCATCCCTACGCCCGGCGCATGCGCAGATCAGCTTTTCCTAGCAAAGGTCTGGATCAGGCCCATTATGAATACCTTTCTGTGTGAAGCAATTCCATACGTTATCTCCTATAAATAGATTTTTAATGGTACTACTACTACTAGTGATACTAACGATTCTTGAGGCCAGATAATATAAACCACCCTAGTGAAATTACGTGCACACACATTACAGATGCTGGATAGCTATTACACTCTGATTTGTGCTCATTTTACATGGAAATTTTAGGTTTGCTGTAGGTGTAGCATATGTTCAGATGAGACAAATTTTGTAATAAGCCAAGACACGCCCACACTCTATTCCTACTAGAAGCAGTTCCAGAGCACAGTATTGCTACTAAGGTAGGGTTCAGCAAGCATAAAACGGCCAACGTACATACGAGAGAGGGGAGTGCATAGTAAATACGCTAGCGTAAATATGCAACGCGTTAAAACATAATGGAAACGTAGCTCTGGCCCATACTGTTTCATAGAAACACTTCTGCAGTCCTTCCCATCTTCACTCAGATGGTCCTTAGCAGTTTTCAATCCATCAGTGACTCAACTTGACCACTTCCTTAAGCTTGAATTTTTTTTCTAATAATTGTGCAAAAATTTTTTTTGCTCCCCTCCCCCCTTTTAGCTGGAGATTTGATGTTTCAACAAGTCCCAATGGTGGAAATAGATGGGATGAAGCTTGTACAAACGAGAGCCATTCTGAGCTATATAGCTGGAAAGCACAACTTGTATGGAAAGGACCTGAAAGAAAGAGCATAGTAAGAGCCTATTTTATTTATCAAATCATTCTTACATAATTGTAGACAAGTGGTAATAACACAATACTATCATAGTATTCATATATCTATATAGCCAAGCCCACATGCCTTACAAAATATGAACTTTTAGGCCCGTATTCAGACCTCCGTCCTCTGTGACCGTCTGTCCGTAACTAACCGATTGAAGTTACTGGGCATGCGTAGTAATTTTTGTACGCTATTTATGTAGCGTTTTGCTACGTAGATTGCGTACAAATGGTCTTAAAGACCGCGTGTTCGTAATCTACGTAGCGAAATACTACGTATATAGCGTACAAAAATTACTACGCATGCCCAGTAACCTCAATCGGTTAGTTGCGGACGGATGGCCACAGAGGACAGAGGTCTGAATACGGGCCTTATTTAGGAGAGCCCAATGTGTGGAAATTTCGCACTGGGTAAAAGTGTGGACTTCGGGGGGCCATAGAGTGAGTTGAACTTGAGGAATTTATTGGAGTCATCTCCAGCCAATCTTCCTTGCTGCATTGGAATATCCCTATTCCAGTATCGTTTCGATACGTAGATTACGTATATGCAGTCTTTTAGACCGCATATACGCAATCTACGTATCGAAACGATACGCAGATTACGTATAATAGCTACTACGCATGCACAGTAGCTACTGTTTATTCAACTACGTCCGTCTATGGAAGATCCGGCCCAATGTTCCTTTTCTCCTCACTATCCTGAGAGTTGAGAGTCAATGCAGAAATGCATTTCTGTTGCATGAGAAAGACTTGTAAGGACAGGCAGTTAATGGCAAAGAACCCTTTTAAGTAAACATAAACCTTGGCTATAGGTCACAAGCTATACAGCTTTTTTTGTTAGGTTTTTTTATTGACTCTAGTTAAGCCACTACATACATCAGGATCCAGAACTGGATCCAGTATATAGTGCAGGATCCATGGAAAGAGAGCTCCCATCTTGCAAATGCAGATGGTCACAAAAAAAGACTTTACTTCCCCACATTCTACTCAACCGTTTTCCTGATGACAATGTTAAACATACAGTTACGCTTGTTATTCATATTCTAAATGTGACTAAAGTGGGAATAGCCTCACACTAGTAAAGGTTCCATGGACTATATCACAAGCTTACTGAATGACTCAGTGTCTAAGGGCCTGATCCAGACGCTTACTTATGCTCAGCGTTACATCGTAGGACTCCCCGTGACACTCCCCCCCCTGCCCTATCGTATTTACACTCCCTTACGCCGGCTGAAGGCTACCCTAACTTCAGCCGGCGTAAGGGAGTGTAAATACGCTGGGACGGCGGCGTTAGTACAATAACGCCGCCCTCCCAGCTTCATTACCCTCCCTCCCCCTGCCTCCCTGCACTAACCTCGGTGTAGTAACTACACTGGTGCTACGGAAGCCCGATCTAAGATCGGGCATTGCCGTAGTTACGCTGGGCAACATCTGCCCGGCTCATGCGTTGATCAGCTTTTCAGCTGATCTTACGCTTTACACTCTGGATCTACACTGGTGCTACGGAAGCCCGATCAAAGATCGGGCATTGCCGTAGTTACGCTGGGCAACATCTGCCCGGCGCATGCGTTGATCGGCTTTTCTGGATCAGCCCCTAAGTTTCATAAAACTATGGTACCAGTACAACAACACCCCTCTATCCATACCTATAAAGAAGCAGTAGAGGGCCTTTGCATGCTGGAGCTGGCCTTCTCACACCAAGCATTTTGTATTTATTTTCTGCAGCAGTAACACCTGCTCCTCCAATGGGTTCCATTCGCTGTTCAGAAAATTACATTTTCAAAATACACACAGCCGACAGCTAATTGTTGGTTGTCTCTATTTCAACAAGACAGTAATTAGAACGTTTTTATAATGAATGGGTAAGTATACAGCATTTATTTTTCACCAATTTATTGGCTTTCTAACACCCAGCGCATCACCCAACGGAAAACCCGCCACAGCACTTGACGGGACAGCTTAGTGTACAAGTCTTAGGGTTTGGCTTCAGGGACGGGATGGTTCGGAGAAGGGGAGTCTTAGGGTTAGGCTGCAGGGGCAGGGATCCACATAGAAGTGGAGATTTAGGATTAGGCTGCGGAGAGTGGGTCCAGCGTTGCAGGGGAAGATTAGGGTAATGGAAGGGGAGGATTAGGGCCATTCATGCTGGCGAACCACACCCCTCCCCAACTTACCCATCAGTACTCAAAATCTCAAAATCCAGACAGATAGGGGTAGATGCTGGTGAACGCAATGACAGGATTAGGCGCAAAGTAGCTGAACTTCGCAAATTTTATTTTGCACCTCTATGGGGTGTTAGATAAAATCTGTGATGTAGTTTTTTCACAATATGCCTAGTAGTTTGTTCACCCAAGGTGAGACTTTAGTTTTAGCACTATTGGATCTTGATGTTAATGTATCATGTGTGGTTTTTTTTTTTGTTTTTTTTTGTTTAGACTGTTTTTATTGGTTTAAAGCAGCAAAGGATCCATACATGTATAGGTTTGGGTTATTAAAGAAGTTACAGGTGTAGACAATATCCAGTACATACAGTAGTGCTTTCAGACAATCTAGATATTCTAATACACCAGATAAAGTGCCAGTCAGCCAACCTTGAAGCCAGCAGGGAGGGGTGGAATAAGACTAAGAATAATATAAACTAAATGTAATATTTTAATCTGATGGGTTTGAATGTGAGAGCATGGGGACACTACAAATTCTCCTCTCAACAGGGGACTATTAAGGAAAGTTTGCACAAATAAAAAATAGGAACAAAGGTGGAAAAACAGTTTGTGTGCTCAAGTAAACCACAATAAATAAAATCATTATGCTATAAGAGTTGTCTAAGGGATTGCTTTATGTGTGTTTTAAAAGTTGATAGAAGCTCAGCATAAAAAAGGAGACTTACTGGTTGGCTGAATATGGGGAGAATTTTTGCTGTTTCCTGAGACAGTTCCATTTGGTCCACATGGGAAAGGAGAGCGATTCCATTTGTCCATAACCCCCCTGGATTAGGAGTGAGGTGCTTGACATCTCAGATCAGCATGCTTCATAGAGTGAGCTGGTTCATCTGTTCTTACATGTGATGTCCCTCTCTAACAATTCATGAACAGCTAGGAGTAATGTTTGCTTCAGGTTAATCATGAGTAATGGGGAGCTGTATGCAACTAACAGAAGTCATTGGCATGCTTCTCTGGTGGCATGGCATAAAAACCTCTTTGCTTCCTAGGTATATCAAGTTAAATAGCTTTGTTGTTGCATGTACAACAAAGCTCATTTTGAAGTGTGAATATCTGTTTGATGTGAAAGAATAATCTTGTAACTTGATTGATTTCAGTATTGACATGTATGCAGAGGGATGCACTGACCTGGAGTTATTAGTCCTGCCAGTGTACATCCTTCCTGAAGCTGACAAGGAGAAGCAAAGAATTCTTGTAAAAGACAAAGCATCAACCAGATTCTTTCCAGTGTTTAACAAAGTAAGAAACATTTAAAAACATATTTACTCATATGAATAGCACCTAACAGGTATTCCATATATTTGTGAATTTACTCTCTACCTATTTTCATGGATATGTTTGTGTTAATATTTCTTTCTCAATTCTTTGCCCAGATTTGTGTAATATACCTTTGGGGGAGAAAGTAAATATCTATCTATCTATCTATCTATCTATCTATCTATCTATCTATCTATCTATCTATCTATCTATCTATCTAATCTATCGTTGCCTACTTTTGAAAAGTCATTTCAGGGAGAAAAGTAAAAAGCATAGGTGTGGTCCCTGCGTTGCCGGAGGGAGGTCCCTGCGTCGCCGGGGGAAGTTCCTACGTTGCCGGGGGCGGTCCCTACACCGCTGGGGGCAGTCCCTGCGTTGCCATGGGTGTCCTGCAAAGTATCAGCCCCCCCTCAGTATCTTTCATCAGGTGCCTCCAGCCCCCCTTCAGTATCTCCCATTATGTGCCTCCAACCCCTCCTCAGTATTCCCCATCATGTGCCTGCAGCCCCCCTCAGTATTCTCCACCATGTTTCTCCAGTCTCTCTCCTTTTTACTTACCTTTGTGTCCCGCTTTCCTTCCTCCTCTGCGGCGCTCTTCTGACTTCTCACTTGCCGACTTTCCTAACTCTGCAATGGCTGGCATCTTCTGGCAGGCACATCGTGAACAGCGCGTTGGTGATGTCATCCAGCGCATACGCAAAGCACTTTAAGGGAGAGGTGAATTCTAGAGTTACCATCTTTTCAACAAGAAATTCATGGACACAGACC
>WWET01000396.1:222574-234005 GCA_011038615.1 Limnodynastes dumerilii
AATATATGATTAAAACTAGGGAGGGGGGCTGCAATATCTAATTAAAACTGGGGAGGGTGCCTGCAATATCTAATTAAAACTGGGGAGGGGGGCCTGCAATACCTAATTAACACTGTTTGGGGAGGGGGAGCTGCCTGAAGAGGGGCATGGAGGCCTGAAGGGGAATATGAAGGGGGCATAGAGGCCTGAAGGGGACATATGAAGGGGGAATAGAGGCCTGAAGGAGCATATGAAGGGGTGCATATAAAGATGGTGTGGTGCGGGGGGAAGGGGTGACAGGCCAAACTTCGCCTAGGGTGCCCAGGGACCTAGCACCAGCCCTGCCTATATATAGCTTAGTAGAAAAACAAGGTTGCAGTCCCAAAATGTTTTCTTCTTAAGCAGGCGCCAAGTAGTAGGATTAAAATCTCAGTCTATTATCCCCGTCAATTCAAAAGTGCAGGTATTAAGCTCCAGTAGAGAGGGATACAAAAAATAACTTAAAAGTGACTTTAATATCAAAAGTAGACATAGAAACAATACAACCAGTTCGTCTAAACAGCTTACCCTTATGCAACTTATGCAGGAGATCGTGGATGATATAAATAGCGCTGTTAAGACACAAGTCACATGCAGCTGGACAGGCACGAACTGACCGATCAGGTAAATAAAAGACAAGCTCTCCTTAACCACCAGATTTGAATCCTACTGCTTGGCTCCTGCTTAAGAGGAAAGCGCTCTTCTAATTTTGGACTGCAACCTTGTCTATGTAACTGCCATAGCAGCTCATACAGGAACCTCCTGTATGAGCTGCCAGTCTCCATAGCGGGGGGATGACTCCCACCTCTCCAGCCTTGGGCCAGTCTGCACCACATCACCCACTTACAAGTGTCCTACTTGTCCCCCCTCCCTTCATCTGGTGGCTCCCCCTTCTGCAGGGAAGGGCACATGCACCTGCGTATCATATATCAGACGGAACTCTGTCTATATGATACCATATAGGCAAGGTTTAAGACATACGCACGGAACAGTGGTCGTACGGACCGCTGCTCTGCACGTTAGTATTAAGGCTGCCCTATGGACATCATATTTTAAAAATTGGCCTGTGAAATATTTTACTCTAACAAAAAACATTAGACATATTTCAGCACATTGTACTGTACACTAACCACATCATACAGCATTATAAATTCCCATAAGTCCGGATTCAGACTTGCTGGATAAAAACGATTTCCTTTTTTATTATGAAGAGATCTTCTTCCCAGTAAATTTTTAGTTAAATTCATTAACCTATAAATGACAGTGTCATACATTTGAAGAGTCATGACACTTGAAATAATTAGTAAATGGGTGGACACATGCTGTACATGTTGAACCAATCCATGGACCTGATCCTGACCTCCGTATGCTTTCCATGCATACGCAGGTCTGGAAGTCCACACATGAAAGTTGAGTGGACTTCCCCCTGTCACTTCCCTTTCACGTGTGGAGTTCAGGACACTTATGTACCCTGCCTTAAAATCTCTGCACGGATCTATCCGAATCTGATCTGTGCGGACTGCCCACTTGCCTTCATCTGCATTCCTATCCTCAACTTCCTGGAGTTCTGTATTATAGGATTTCCGTTGCAGAATATCTGGCATACACATGCACGCTGCCAGAAAATCACCCGGCTTCTGCAAGCAGCTTGCAGAAGTTGAGTAACCTTCTTAAATCTGGATCTAGCCCTATGTGCACAATTTACTCCACCTAAATGACAAGGCGCTCACTAACCAGCTCTCCCAATAAATGGATATACCTCATCATATATTAACTTTCCCTCACAACTTGGGTCTTTTGAGAAGTGGTTGCCGGTCCAGGGGGGGGGGATTTTGAACATGGTACAGCCACCATGTGATTGGAGACTGTATCGTTATTCAAAATAGGCTGAAAACAGAAGTCCGCTATTGGAAATGGGAACCTATTTTCCCGTTCCCAATAATGAAAGGCTGCGGGTAAAAGGTTAGTGTTAAACTGCAGGGCATGGACGGTTAGGGATAGGCTGCGGGGCATGCGGGAGGAAAGCGAGGGTTAGGAGAGGGTTAAGGGTAGGCTTAGGTAAGATTTATCTAACCCTAATCCTTACCTTAGCCCTCCCCTACCAGTACCCCAGCCCTCTCCTCCCCACAGCCTGACCCTAAGACTCCCTTACTTGCAGCCTGACCCTAAGACTCCCTTCCTTGCAGCCTGACCCTAAGACTCCCTGCCCCACACCCTGACCCTCCACTGCTTTCTAAAATACAATTGCCGATGGCTGCATTCAGCTGTAGTATGATGGTATTGCGACATAAACTCCATTGTAATGACAAACCACACAATAAACCACCCTAAATAAAATTCATGATTTTTCTTTCTTTGAACCTTTAGCTGGAGATTTAATGTTTCAACAAGTCCCAATGGTGGAAATAGATGGCATGAAGCTCGTACAAACTGGAGCCATCATGAATTACATAGCTGGAAAGTACAATATGTATGGCAAAGACCTAAAAGAAAGAGCACAGTAAGTGCAGTTGTGGACTTTTACAAATCAGTAGTCTTGTGTAGAGTTGCACATATTGTTTCCCCATGTATAATCTTAAGTAAGTGCATTTCAGTGTATATCCTTGTTTAGATCCAAGTTTTGGTAAACTCTTCTTTTAAACACATTAATAAATATACAGTTATAAAATGTTATTGTGTTTCTGTAATTGCCAAACATCCCGGACTATCCAATAAATACTGCACAGTCTCTGGAATCTCAACTACTAGTGGCAAAGTAGTGATAACAATAGTCTCTAAAATATATATATAAATATAGGTTCAAAATGACATTAAGGGCTAGGAAAATATTCTACAAACTTTAATATCTATGTATGCATGCATCAAGTGACAGGTTTACTTTTATTTCATTTCAGTATTGACATGCTTGTAGGGGGAATTAGTGACCTGATGACACTGATCCTGTCATTTTTCTTTACTCCTGAAGAGGACAAGGAGAAACATAAGAATCTCATCAAAGAAAAAGCATTAAACAGATACCTTCCAGTATTTAACAATGTATGAAAAGTTTATGTTAATGGGTTCATATACCTATCAATTTAGTGTTATTATTTTGCTATTGTTCTTGGGCAGCAGACGCGCATAGCTTTTGGAACTCTGGATAGAACATACTAAAAAGGTGCATGCAATTGCAACTTACAAATGGATGTGTATAGGCAGAGGTGGCGAGGTGGACACTTTCCAAAGAAAATTCTATTTTTCGAAATACAGACAGCCAAAAGCTTTTTTTGGTCTGTTTCCATTTCGAAGATATTAGTAATTAGTAATTTACTAATGAACGAATAAGTATGCCAAATTTATTTTTCATTCATTATTTCCAAAACCACAGCTGCAGACCTGTCTCACTAGCCGCAGACCTGTCGCACTGGACCGGACAGGTGATTGTCCCAGAAGAGTCTATGGGGAGTCTTAGGGTTAGGCTGCGGGAAAGGGAGTCTTAGGGCTAGGCTGCGGGACAAGAGTTTTAGGGTCAGGCTGCGGGTAAGGGAGTATTAGGGTTAGTCTACGGGGAAGGGAGTCTTAGCGTCAGGCTGTGAGAAAGAGAGGGATAGGCTAATAGAAGGTTAGGGTTTGGGTAACGATTAGGATAATTGTCCTGGGGATGATCAATTGCTTCTCCTCGGTGAGGCAGGAGCAATCGATTTGAGAGCCGGTTAGAAACTGGCTGATATAAAACGGCCTTTCGAAAAAGGGCTGTTCTAACTGCAGACCCATACACAGGGTGAACTTGCAGCAGCCTATACAAGTTTGCATGTTTCAAATGTGTTTTTTTTATTTACACGCAAATTAAAGCATAAAAAACTACAATAATCTTAGAACTAATGCCTGATTAAAATAAGTGACAATGAGCTGCTTAGCACCTTACAACAACTCCATTCATGAAAAATCTCAAAACATAAAGGTAGCAAATATAAATAAAAGTTTACAATTAGAATCCACAGTAAATAAGGTGCTTATTAAATTATAGTGTCCAGACGTTGAAAAACTTGGATCATAACGATAGATGATAAAAGAAAGGTGATTGATATTCATGAACTCAGTAGACAGTGGTTACATTCTGTATGTATATATCCTCATTTAGAGCTCCCTTTAACAACTTTGGTGTCAAAAAGGGGTGATTTCCCTCTTTATGGCAGTTACAAGATATTTCTTATTTAGTGTTTAATGGAGACCCTCCTATTGGGATTGCGAGATTTCCTCAAAAACAGAAATGATTAGAAGCATACACAGTGCAGCCTTATTTAAAACACCATATTTTATTTATTAGAATCAAAACAAGGTGGTTAAGAAGATTAAAACATATATATAAGTTTCCCCCAGAGGAAGAGAGAGTATCTGTACCGAACTTGGATAATAATAGATATAACAGTCCTGGGAAGTACAGCCTGCGTTGGTTAGTGGTGTATCAGAGCTCCTCCCCTCTTATGCACCCGCATGTTAATATTTTGCTTCTTCTAAATATAATATGGTGTTTTAATTAATGCTGCACTGTGTGTGCTTCTAATCATTTCTGTTTCTGAATTCTAATCAGAAATTCATTCAACTTTAAATAAGAAATATGGCCTTGTTCTATCACTATCTAAACTGCCATAAAGAGGGAAATCGCCCCTTTTGACACCAAAGTTCTTAAAGTGAGCTCTCTTCTATTTATATTTGCTGCCTTTATGGATTGAGGTTTTTTTTTTATGAATTAAGCACTTTTTATGAATAGAGTTGTTTAAAGGTTTAGAACTATATATTGAATAGGAACTTTATTGTGCATTAGAATCAATGGGGCTGATCCAGTAGCTCCGGCCGGCATAATTACCCACCGTTGAGCCGGCTGAAGGCTACCTTATCTTCAGCAGGCGTAACAGTAGGTAATTACGCCGGCCACAGTGTTATAACTGCCCTTACCCGCCCTCCCTCCCTCATTTACTTACTCTCCCCCGCCTTCCTTCCATAACGGTTGTGTAGTTACGGTGAGGATGGCCCCGCCTCACTGTAACTATGCAACAGTTAGGGACTCCTGATCCTAAGGATCGGGTTTCCCTAACTACGCCGGGCAACATCTGCCCGGCGCATGCGCAGAACGTCAGAAATGCCACGGAGAGGCAGTTCAGCACGGATCTGCGTCCGTACGAATACAGATCTGTGCGTATAACTTAAGGTAGGGTTCTGGACACTTATATTGAAGAGCATGAAGTCCAGCTAGCTACTTGCGCTCGTAGCAGCACTAAACCGGACCCCTTTTTTATTTAAATTTTGTGGAACTCACTGTTGCTCTAACGCAGAGCACACGGATGTGAACACAGACGGATGGGCAGCAGTGTGTCCATCTGTTTGTGCCCGTTCCCACTTTGCACATGCACAGAGGTGGAAGTGCAGTTCTGGATCAGGTTCACTGTGTTTATTTTATTAACCAATATAAATACACAAAGTAAGCAGACTCCTAAATTTAAAGTGCAAATGTTCCCTTTCATATATATTGTAAGTACCTTTCTTTTGCCATCTTCACTGTCTGTCTTTTTAAGAATTTAGTAAACTGACTACTACTGTAGCTAACTGTTTCCAAATTATATTCTGCTCTGAATTAAAGCAGAAAACAGGCCTGGAGGCTTGTCATATCATTTAATGATCAATGAAATCTATCAGTCGTTTAGATTTTTGTACCTTTTTGGTATATGGCTGAAATGACAAAGGCCAGCACACACCAGTAAAGTAGAGAATAAAACAAGTATAGTATATACAACTATCTGACTGTTTCTCTTTTTAGACCTTGAAAAACAAAGAATTTTTGGTTGGAACCCAGCTGAGTATGGCAGATGTACTACTGCTATATGCCATTTACTCTTTGCAAGAGTTCTACTGTGACATCTTACAGAACTTTCCCAACTTACAGGTAAGAACAGCACACGTTTCTCATTGCTACCTTCAATCGCATTGTTTTTGTGTGAATACATATGTGGGGCATCCTTTTCAGATAGACCCAGGAACTGTAAAACTAATGGTTGCCAGAATTACTCAGAGATTAGTGTGGACATCGCCAGACAGATATTTATACCAGCGATTTTGTCTTATAGTGGTGTTTTCTTTCAATTATTCAGCTACTGACCCTATACATGACCGGAATGATGAAAACATGCAATATATCTATAGCATACTACTGTACCCATACAGTATCCCAATGAAATAATGCCCTGTTTGTTTGGTATTTTCTAATGTCTGCTACTGTATATTAGTATAGAAGCTAACGTACTGTTTCTTAATGGCACCTATAATGTTACTAAACTGAGTTTGTTCTTTTATACTAAATTTTAGGCTTTTAAAGAGCGAACAAGTGCCATACCGACAATAAAGAAATTTCTTCAGCCCGGAAGTCAAAGAAAGCCGATGGCTGATGAAAAATATGTATACATCGCTAAGACCATTTTGTTTGGCTAAAGTGCAATCAAATTGTACTAATGCTTGTCTGCAATAAAGTTTCTAAACTTGCATTTTGTCTTTATTTAAAATATACACCATGATCCAAACTTCTTCTTCAGCTGTGTTTGGAGTACCATAGCCATCCAACACTGGATCCCAGCTGCATCCTGACTCCTGTGCAGGCACAGGGAGTCCATTCCCCTCCCATGTACAAGATTCCAATACCAGGGTATCTTAATATTTCACCACATTGGGAATGGCTAGGAAAGCAGAAAAAGTTGTAAAGGCCCACGGTCAGAGAGACTTCTACCGTGGAAGTCTGTATTCTGTGGATCTAGATAAGTGCTGGATGCACGGTTGTGAAACGTGAGTGGTTTTCACTTGCAAGGAAACCAGACGTCTGGATCCAGTCCCAAATTCTCCTTTTTTGGTATTCATGTAGTAGCAGGTTCCTATTGATGTAAGATCTGCACAAGTTACTTAACTTAATCCCCTAAAAGAAGTCACTTATTTAAATAATAAACTGTAACTGATGTCATAAACTTGGGATTATATAGGAGAAAACAACAATAACAATTTGGTCCTTTAGTAACATTTAGTAAAGTTAAGCCTCTTGGTTAAGTCCCCTAAAAGTAACATCTGCACTTGTTTTCCACATACCTAATCCCTGCCAGGCAAATGGGCATAGGCATTCTAATTAAGTCCCGATGGTGGCGATCAGTAGTTACACACAAATCTGCATTCCGATGGATGCAGATCCATGTAGAAAGTTAAGGTAGGGCTCTGGACATGTATGTGTCTAGACCTCCGCAAGAGAAAGGGGAGTGAGAGGGGAGTGCCCTCCCCTCTTCTAGGCGGACTCTCAGATCTCAGTGCATACAGAAAACACACAGAGATCTGGATCAGACCCTTTTCGCATGCGCCGGGCAGATGTTGCCCGGGGTAGCTATGGCAACACCCGATCCTGGTCTGTAGCAGCAGCGTAGTAACGTTCCCCAGCGTTACTACGCTGCAGTTAGTGTAGTGAGGATGGGGGAGGTAGGGTAATGAGGCTGGGAGGGCGGCGTTTGCAACGCCACCGTCCCAGCATATTTACAGTCGCTTATGCCAGCTGAAGTTAGGGTAGCCTTCAGCCGGTGTAAGCGATTGTTAATACGCTGGGGAGTATTGGGGGGAGTGCTGCGATGTTACGCCGAGCGGTAGAACGCTGAGTGGTTGCCCAAATCAAATAGGGTAATGCACACAGGTGCAAGAAGGCAGGGGTAATCTGCTTTAACAGACACAAAAGAAAGAAAATCCTGGCAACACTGCCACTAACCAGTAATTAACCATAATACATACAGATTCTGTAGGTTCTATCACAAAGCGTAGCTTTGCAGCGCAAATGTTTTTTTATTTTATTTTATTCTTTTGCATAATTCTCATGGAATTTGCTTTAAAAAAAAAACAAAAAAAAACAGACTTCCAATTTGCATGCAAGTAAATGGCCATCAAAAAATTCTGATCCTCTAGCACTTGGGCTGCACTACTCAGACATCCATGCGTTTGTCATAGCCTTATCAAGATATTTTAATGCCTGGGGTGCCACTCACACCATTATGCCTATTGAGGCCACATTGTCTGTTCATAGACAGAACTAATAACTGATGAAAATGCTTCATTCACAGAAACAGATTAGGTCCTACAAGGAGTGTCATATTGGGGAATGATGGTCCCTCCTGAGGGATAGTTAGAAGGGGGCCCACCGCATAGCCAAAGGGTGTGAACAATGGTACTGGCCAAGGAATAGTTGTAACACTGTACCTTGCAAATACTGCGTTATTAGTTGCACCCATCGCCGTTTTACAAAATAGGCAGACTAGGCACCAGCCTATGGGCCCCACACCTTTTAGGGGCTCTGTGATAATGGATCAAAATAATATTGATTTAATCTTGAATGAAAATTACAATCAAGCTTTCTTAAATTGTTTCCAAAAAATAAAACAATCAACTAAAAGATGAAAACTTTGCATTAAAGACTTAAAATTATTGGTTGGTAAAATTAAAAATTGAATTAGGTGATAAAATGCAAGTGGGGGCCCGAGATTTCAACTGCCTAGGGACCACCACACAGTTTAATGAATGCACACAAAGCATGCTTCAACAGCTCAGTACGACAAGCATGAATTATTATTATTATTATCATTTATTTATAAGGTGCCACAAGGTGTCCGCAACGCCGTACAAAATACAACAAAATACAGTACAGACATACAGGG
Organism: Limnodynastes dumerilii; assembly: GCA_011038615.1. Taxonomy (NCBI): domain Eukaryota; kingdom Metazoa; phylum Chordata; class Amphibia; order Anura; family Limnodynastidae; genus Limnodynastes; species Limnodynastes dumerilii. The sequence goes on from WWET01000396.1 coordinate 231,295, forward strand.
TTGGGATGGACAGCATAGTACATATTAAATACAATATGAATATAAAAATATCACAACAATACAATAAGTGAAGCAAGCACAGAACGCAAGGCAAAATGTGAGGTGTCAAGCTTGGAGGATCATTGAGTAGGGGATAGAGCGCAGTGAGAGGTTGAGAGAGAGCCACCAGGTGGGGATGGGGTAAAAGGGTAGCAGAGGGGGACAAGAGGGTACGAAGTTACACTATTATTATATCACAGTTATAGTGACCCAGTAAGTAGGTGCAATCCTTTATCTTGTGACAAGGGAGCTACACATTTCCATTCCATGCCCTGTTCTTATAATTTAACATATTTTACCCTTTTCATTGTCTGACCCTCCTACTACTGGCATTCACTTTAAATTTGGAATGAATATTTATATAATCTTTTGCCCTTTGTCTATATTTGGAAAACATATTGAACCACCGTTTACCACATATGATAATATGCTTTGATTCTAACAATGATCTATTGGTGACAGGTACTGTATGACAAAAATCAAATATGCTTTTAAATATTTTGCTGTTTAGTTTTACCACTTATATATTTTATGAGGAAACCATGTAAAGTTTTAATGATGTCCCTTGTTCATGACCTCTGAAGTGAAAATCATTCTGTAGATTCTGATGTATTGATATCAAGTCTGAGTTACCCCACAGAGGTGTGTGCGCCACAAAGTTTTTCTTTTTTTCTCATTAGTCTCTGTACTAATTTGTTCCTTGACCCAGTAAGTATCCTACTGATATGTATACAACACATCAATAAAGAAAGGAGAAGAGAAGGAACAAGAGTTTCTTTTGTGTAATGCACTAAATCATTATCCTATTTATTATGTAGGCAAAAAATGAAAGAGGCATTAAACCACAACACCCTAACACAATGTTGAATTTTTTTGGGGAAGTTTTAAAACATAACTTTTATTAATAATAATAATAATAATAATTTTCTAAAAAACTTAAAACAAACACTGTCGACAAGTCCCATTGACGTAATATTGGCGCATGTACGCCACATATGATACATTGTAACCTATGGAAGAACTTCCGTAGAAGGGGCTGGCCCTTCAAATCCACATGCCTAAACCCCACTAGACATGCGGGTCAGACATGTAAATGAAGGCACAGGGGCAGAGAGCAGTAGTTCCGTATCAGTTCCTTCTCCAGATCCATGAGGAGTAGTTAAAGTAAATCTTTTTGGGAAATCAATAGGCATATAATATGTAACAAATTGATTACTGAAGCTAAATTGTGTTAATGCCTCAAAGTAAAACATAATTGTTAAATAGTTTAACTTGAGCTAAGTTCCATTTTTACCTCAAAATAAAGCAGAACTGCAGATTATGTCCCTGTAGAATAAGTCCCGTGATTACATGCACAGAAAAGGAACCACAACAACAGTTTTTATGCAACATCAGTCACGTTTTTGTAGAGTCTATATTGTATAAACAAACAGATATCAAGTTGTGATGATTTAGAATATTCTGTACTAATTCAAATGTTGCAATTGTTATACTCTCAAATGCGATTTTATCACATTTTGTAGGTTATTAAATCTCAGAGAAGAGCCCAATTGCTTCTATCTCAAAACAATTGTTTTCCTGTGGTTCCTCTTTTAAGTGCATAATTCACGGCTCTGCTTTATTTTAAAGTAACAATGGAACTTAGCTCACATTAGATTCAGTAATCAATTTGTTGTGAACTATTATTACATATTACGGACCGGATCCAGAAGAACAGGGGACTTACACATGTAATTTGCGTAAGTCCCTTGCCAATTAACATAGGCGCATGCACACACCAGATGTTACTCTAGCGTACCTGCTGACATACGGAACTCAGTTCTGTACGTTTGCAGGTACAATGAAGGGGCCGACCCTTCATTTACGCCTACTATATCCCTGCCGTAGAGGCAGGAATAGGTATTTAAATGTAGAGTTGGGGGAGGGAGACAGGTACGCATTGATCCGCATTCATAAAGACGCGGATCAATGCATAACAGTTAAGGTAGGGTTCTAGACACGTACTACCAGTACTACCGATAGAGGGGAGTGATGGGGGTGTGCACTCCCCTCTATCATCCATAATTTCAGACCCACGCATGTATGTAAAGCATGCGGGGGTCTGGATCTGGCCCTATATGCCTATTGATTGATGCCTTGACGCTGTGCAGGTGAGTTTAACCCAATATAGCTATATTTGGAACTAAACCTCCTTTTTATGTATGTGCCGACACATAGTGTTATATAATGCTTGTTTGGAGTGCTGGATCTCTCTTTTGTTTCTTGTAGTTATACAGTGGTTACTTTGGTCCTTGGCTGCACATCTCCATTTATATATACACTTGCACACATTCCATATATTGAATTAGAAGCACAGCCTGTGTTTTCTTGTTACTGTTAGTTTACTTTGGGAGCCTGACCCCTCCCCAATATGGCCGCTGCACACTTTTCAAATGGTAGGAGTGTCTTAACACAAGCCTCCTGAGTACACATATAGCAAATGGTCCTGAGTACACACATATAGCAAATGGATAGGGACTCACCTACAAGAGGTGCCTTGATTCTGGGCTGGTGAGCTTAACTCAATATACTGTAGCTATATTTTGAACTAAACCTCCTATTTATGTATGTGCTGACACATAGGGCCTGATCCAGAGCTACGGCCGCCGTCGCTAGTATGGCGGCCGGAGCCC
>WWET01000396.1:245232-263833 GCA_011038615.1 Limnodynastes dumerilii
GGACCAGCCCTAGATTGGGCTTCTCCTCTCCTGGAAAGGAATGATCCTATGCTCGCCGACCTGGACCGTTTCCTAGAAACCTTTAGAGTCATCTTTGACATCCCAGGAAGGTCTTCGTCTGCTGCCACAGATATCCTGCGCTTACGTCAGAAGGAGCTGACTGTGGGTCAGTATGTTGTCCAGTTCCGGACCCTCTCTTCAGAATTATCCTGGGGAGAAGAGGCTCTGGTTTCTATCTTTTGGCATGGTTTTTCCGATCGCATTAAAGATAACCTCGTGTCTTCCCAGCTACCCACGACCTTGAATGAACTTATTTCTGTCTGTACCCGAGTGGACATCCGTCATCGGGAAAGAAGCCTACCGGCCAAAAACATCTGCTCCTACTCTTCCCAGAGGATCACCCCCTCCAGCAGAAGAACCCATGCAGTTGGGTAAATCCCGCATTTCGGACCAGGAACGTAAAAGACGTACCAGCAACAATATTTGTTTCTGTTGCGGGGAATCTGGAACCCTGAGACTTCAATGTCCCAAGCGCCCGGGAAACGCACGCTCCTAACTGCGTCTGAGGAGCCTAAGTTAGGGGTGCCACTACGCTCCTCCACCGCAAAAGACTGTACCTTGCCTATTGTTTTAACTTCCAACGCTGTCTCCACTAATCTTATGGCCCTCCTTGACTCTGGTGCTGCTGAGAACTTTATTTCCCAAGATACCGTGGAGAGGTACAAAATTGCCACCCAGCCACTCCCTGTACCCACCTACCTCACAGCAGTGGATGGCAGCCGGATTCCTGGGGGTACTATTTTCCATCAGACCTGTCAAATCCAGCTACAGACGGGAATTCTACACTCTGAAACTATCCGGTTTTTAGTGTTACACAAGACCACCTTCCCAGTCATCCTTGGGTTACCATGGCTTCAGCAGCACAACCCTCATATAGATTGGTGCTAGTCAGAGATCATCCGTTGGAGTGGATATTGCTTCAAACATTGCCTCGCCTCTGTCAAACCTCATCGCCTTGTCAAAACCCAGTCATCGTTATCAGCACACTACCAAGAATTCACTGATGTATTTAGCAAGCAGTCCGCTGAGATCCTTCCACCTCATCGTCCCTGGGACTGTCCAATCGACCTCGTTCCTGGGACGTCTCCTCCCCGTGGAAGAACTTACCCATTGTCTTTGCCTGAGACTCAAGGCATGTCTGAGTATATTCAGGAAAACCTGACCAGGGGCTTCATTCGTCCTTCCTCTTCTCCTGCCGGTGCCGGTTTCTTTTTTGTGAAGAAGGACGGAGGACTCCGCCCCTGTATTGACTACCGGGGATTGAATGCTATCACTGTTAATAACCGTTATCCGCTACCCCTGATCCCAGAAATGTTCGACCGGATCAAGGGATCTACAGTTTTTACCAAGTTGGACCTCAGAGGAGCGTATAACTTGATTCGCATTTGGAGTGGAGACAAATAGAAAACTGCTTTTAATACTCGTGACGGGCATTATGAGTACCTGGTAATGCCTTTTGGACTCAGCAATGCTCCTGCCGTGTTCCAGGGATTCGTGAACAAAATTTTCAGAGACTTGCTAAATACATCAGCAGTAGTATATCTGGACGATATACTGGTATTCTCCCAAGACATAACAATTCATCGTCAGACAGTCAAGGAAGTACTTTCTCGCCTCCGAAAAAACGCCTCTACTGTAAACTTGAGAAGGAGCTATTGGCCATGAAATTAGCCCTTCAGGAATGGCGATATCTACTAGAAGGAGCTACTCATCCCGTGGTGGTCTATACAAATCACAAAAACTTGTTATACTTTAAGACGGCACAGTGTGTAAACCCTCGTTAGGCCCGCTGGTCCTTATTTTTCTCTCGATTCAACCTGCAGCTTCGTTTATGGCCCGACACAAAGAATGTTAAAGCCGATGCTTTGTCCCGACAGTTCTGTACGGAGGAGGCAGAGGAAGATCGATTTATTCTGGATCCAGTCATGATGGCCAGTACCCAAATCATCCTTGCCGGGAAAACCTTTGTGTCCTTGCCTCTCAGAAAGAAACTCATGTCATGGGCTCATACTTCTCGTTTCGCCAGACATGCAGGTATCACCAAGACATTAGCTTTCATTTCAGAACTGTACTGGTGGCCAACCCTCCGAGACGACGTGAAAGCTTTTGTAAATGCATGTTCTCAATGTGCTCAACACAAAACACCTCGCAGACCACCTTTGGGAACACTGTAACCTTTGCCTATACCTAAGTCCCCATGGACTCATGTGTCAATGGACTTTGTCACAGATCTACCTCCCTGTCGGCAATTCAACACCATCTGGGTCATCGTAGACCGGTTCTCCAAAATGGCCCACTTTGTCCCGCTCACGGGGTTGCCTTCAGCGCCAACTTTAGCTCATCTCTTCGTGTCAGAGATCTTCCGTCTGCATGGCTGTCCTGAGGAAATCGTGTCCGATAGGGGAGTACAGTTTACCGCTCGGTGTTGGAGGTTTAAGGTGGTCTATGGATACCAGCCGAGGGTACCACCTTTCTCATTGCTCCCTGCTGAATCTGTACCTGCTTCAGCCACATCCCTGAAAATATTTGCCCAAATCTGGAAGAAGGTGAGATCCGCCTTGATCAAGACGTCCAAGAGATACAAACTTCATGCAGACCGTAAGCGGAGAGCCATTCCTTCCTTTCAGCCCGGAGATCGAGTCTGGTTATCATCAAAAAACCTGCGGCTGAAGGTTCCATCCATGAAGTTTGCCCCAAGATTTCTTGGACCATTCAGAATCAGTAGGGTCATCAACCCGGTGGCCTATAAATTGGATCTTCCTCCTCATCTCAGGATACCCAATTCATTCCACATCTCTCTACTCAAACCCCTAGTTCTCAACCGGTACTCCTCATCCCACAAGAAACCATCTAAAACCTCTGGTTCTCAGGATGAAGAGTTCGAAATAAAAGAGATCGTGGACTCTAGGATTCGGCATGGTCATACCGAATATTTGGTTGACTGGAAGGGCTTCGGCCCAGAGGAGCGTGCTTGGATACGCGCTGCCGATGTCAACGCACCTAGATTGGTGAAGAAATTTCTGGCAAAAACAAAGACCTTGATTGGGCGTCCGGAGGCCACCCTTAAAGGGGGGGGTACTATCACAAACCGCGGCAGACGCCGCACTTACCTGTGCCCTGGTTCCCTGTCTGTACCATTCTCCCGGCGCACGGGTCCTCGCAGCCGTCGGAGACTGTCACTGAAACAGTGACAGCCTCAGGCATCATTCTAAATGAGTTATTTTCTAAATTCGAATATTATAAATACAGTGACATTCGAAATAGAGATTTTCGAATTACAAACTTTATAAATTCAGCATGTTATAATTAGAAAAAGTTATGTATTCGCATATTTCGACTTTCATATTCTTCTGCGAAAAAACGCATTCGCAATAGAAATTTCGAAATTAGCATTTTCAAAATTCGGATTTTCTTTGCAGGGAACCACACCCATTTAAAAGTCGTGGTATGAAACTATAGAAATAATAGTAATGAATGGAGATTTATAGCTTTTCAGTGAAATCATTGATAGTGACGTATGGCATTCCCCCTCACTTTGAGCCCTGATTCATCCACATTTACATGGTTGAAATATTTTCATATGGAAATGGATTTTATTTAACATAAACTTTGATTATTATAATGTTTGTAAAATAAAAAAGTTATAAAATCTAAGAGTTTTCTGATAGCTGGCAGAGATGTTTTGGAAAGATGCATTCTAGAATGAGATAATTGTATACATAATAATTTTGGAATGGAGCAGATATTTATCCTCTCTATGGTAGTGTAACAAAAGGGGGATCTCAAGCTAACTCATCACCTGCTGTATTTTTCAGATGATGAAATCCCAGACAGACAGGGGAAAGCTTAAGATCCCTTTCACCCTGTACAGACCCCTGAAAAGGCTGATTAAGAAGTTTCTGATTGTTGATCCCAGCAAGAGATCCACGATGGAGGTAAGAAAACAACCTGATTTATCAGTCTGCCCCAGTCCCAGATTAAAATAGAGTGACAATGTTCTGGAAAATATGTCAGCATATTACTACTTAAGACTTGGTTGTTGTTGTCTGCAGGAAATACTGAGTGCTCCTGATGAGAGTGAAACCAGCGGAAGGTAATAAGCAGATTGCATCACTCTAATTTCCCTTTAATCCCAATATATGAATACACCATATACACCATTGCAGTTCCATTATGCATTCAGTTAACATATTTGCAGTTCCAGTCTGCATTCGGTAAATATCCTGCATTTCCAGTCTGGATTCACCTTTGCAGTTCCAGCCTGCATTCAGCAAGCATATTACCAGTTGTGGCTTAGCTTGCCACCTGCTATCATCACTGTTTGAGTACATTCCATCATATTACCAGTATACATTCTGTTTTTATTCAATACATTAACTAAATTTGAATTATAAAGAAAAAAATACATATTTATTGATTTTTATTTTATAATTTGAAGATAATATAATTTAACTGCTTTGTACATTTAATTTCTGGCGCTTTAAGGATTTTAGCAACAACCACATTAACTGCTTTTTTTTATTTATTAATGGTTTACAAATCGGTCATTATTTGAGCTAATAGGCCGTCTGCTTTTTCACTGTAGTAGATCCCTAATCAATTACTTATTATTTTGATGTCTGTTTATGCTACTTGACTATATTACTTTGATTATAGATCACGTCCATTGATCTTGCTCATCTATTAATCTCACCATTTAACAACTGCAATTTAGGTATAGTCTACCATAACCCTAAACTGTATCACATAGTTTAAGGTTTCTGACAGCACCTTTCTGATCTATTCCCCTGATTGCTGTCAGTTCTCGTGAGCAGTGTTTTGAGTATAAATTTTTTCTATTATATCTGTAGACTTATTAGGTTTAGAGGTAAACTCAGTTTTTGATATCTGGGGAAATAATGATGGAAAACTAGGCTCCATATATATAGCCTTGCAATTGAGGCATATGGAGTGTGGAATCTATCAGCTCAGGTAGATCCGTGGAACCAAGTTTAATCAGCAGTCACATAGAGTAATCATCATTACAGTACCGGAGAACAAATTGACAGACACAGGCTTGTTCAATCAAAAGACTTGTTCTACTTTATTACACTACCACGTCCTATAATTTATGAATGGACATAATTCATGTTAGTTACGCAGTATTGTATTTTTGCTAGGACATTCTGGACAATTTCTTTGGTAATTACCTATGGTAATAAGGCTGTGCAGACTTCACATCCTGGCTTGAGATCACAGTGGTGGATCATTAGCTTTTATCCTAAGGTACAGGATCTTTCTAATTTAAGAGCCCATGGACTTGGGGAAATGTTGTTATCTGTAAATTGTGTTATATGTGTAAATTGTGTTATGTTTAAATTGAGTCAATGTCCTGTCTGTAGGAAATATTTCCTTACTGTAAATATGGAATGTTGTATTTTGGGACGGAGCGGCACCATTTGGAGCTGGAAGTGGGTGTTCCCCCCTCCCAGCATGTGTGCCAAAACCTGTATAAAAACTGAGCTGTGTCTGTATGAAAGAGGTATTCCAACTGAAGTATTCCATCTGGCCCCTTCCTTACGCCGGCTGAAGGCTACGATCGGGCGTTTCCATAGTGACGCCAGGCAACATCTGCCTGGCGCATGCGCATTACGGCTTTGGCCGCCGTACTAGCGACGGCGGCCGTAGCTCTAGATCAGGCCCAAATGTCCTGTCTGTAGGAAATATTTCCTGACTGTAAATATGGAATGTTGTATTTTGGGACGGAACGGCACCATTTGGAGCTGGGAGTGGGTGTTCCCCCCTCCCAGCATGTGTGCCAAAACCTGTATAAAAACTGAGCTGTGTCTGTATGAAAGAGGTATTCCATCTGAAGCCTGGACATATCAGAGTTACATAACACCACTGGTCCAGAGGTCCTTATCAGGACCCACTGAAGAGCTAATAAACCATCTATTTGCTTCAAGTATTGCAACGACTGTATTCCTGTGACCTACAGATTAGCTGATCTCTAATCCATATCTCTGCTGATCTGAAGAGAGCCCAGCTTCCTGTTTGCTCTGCCAAGATACCCAGCAGCCCTAATCCCAAACCAAGTTGTTAAGGGGGACAACATCCAGACCAGGGGCGTGCAACAGCCATTCCAGTGGATACCCGGAAGAAAGCGGTTCTAGGTTCCGGTGGTAGGAGCCTAGTGGTTGCAGCAAGACCCCTCCTACAGCGCAGTGGGAGGAGCCAGTGACAGTCGGTTACTGGCTGTAAGAAGGAACCCCTATACCCATGGTGTAGGAGCCATATCGGGATAAGTCGTATCCCGTAGCAATGCAGCAGGACAACGGTCGGGAGCACTAGTTACAGACTGGTGACAGCAGTAGGATCCGTGGATCCTGTCACATTTTATGGCAGCAGCAGTGGGATCCGTGTGTCCTGTCACAATAGTGTTCTATGATTCGCTGAATTGTCTATCCTGATTACACGTAACTATTACAGCTAATAAATGTGAAAACACATTATGTAAGACTAAGGCCCATATTAAGGTATGTCAGATATCCCGTTATTATAAAGAAACAGCTGTCATAATACAAGTTAATTGGAAACTGAGTCTTACCATCTAGTTTCTAAAGACCTTGGTTCTCATAGATGCCTAAGACACAAACTATCGTTATGTATGCATAAAACATTCAATTATCTTCTAGGCAAACTATCTGCACATCAACCCCCATCCTAGGCTATAATTCTCAGGATCATCCAACATACATTCCTTATCTCAAGGTCAAGGGGGGGGGACTTGGTTTCTATTGTCTAAAACTGCTACTAATCCTTTCTCAAAACTGAATAAACCGATATTAATTTAAGCAATATACAAAATGAATGCTTAAAACAAAATGGATTCTTGTTACAACATAGCTGCTACTTTATTCAAGTTCATAGGAGCCACTAGGGATTCATATAAATGATTTATGCAAATTGCATCCCAAAGCAGTAAAATAAAGGTTGGAGTAAAACATTAACAAAATTCCTTCCTGAGAAAGGATTGGAGCAATCACTTACAAAACTAGCTTTTAGAGTGCCCTGCATTGGAGATTCTCCGGAGGCCATCAGATATTAAGGGTTAATGCCAACTTTGGACCTGAAAATTGCCTGAGATGAGTTCCCATCCCAATATCATGGTTATAAGTCCCGTCATGTAGAGACTGCTCTGCAGGCTTAGAAATTCAACTGCCCCCTAGCTCCTATGAAGACCCCTTGAGAAGATAGATTGCACCCATGTGAGCTACTGAAGGTGTGAATGGGCCGAAAACCTGGGTTTATGCTGCATATGGCAAACAGGAACTTTTACCTCCTGGGGGAGCTGAAAAGAGGGATACTGAATACCATAACAGTCAGACTCCTGAACTATCTTAACCTTCTTAATCATCCTCCTCTGAAGAGAAGTCAGAATCTCTGTACTGTGTATTATTGTTGGAGCACTAGCACTTCTGTAGACATTACAGCAGAGGGTGCTGTTATATAAGTTATATGAAACAATGTTAAGGAGGTTCTGGATAAGTTATACATTAGATGTGAAAAGCAAAGAAACAAAACACTGACTGACAAATGCTGGATGCATATATTTAAATGTGGCTCTATTTTGTAATCTTGGGCCCCTAAACCTTAATATTAAGCATTAATGCATTATCATTTTGAAGTATTTTGCTGTAAAATCCTGAATGTAAATATCTGATTGGTACAGACTCGTAGGTTATGAGTTTGTGAGGATATTTGCTGATGTTTGTTACTTAAAGGACAAAAAAAACACATTAAGACCACAAGAGGTCATAAACTGACATAGTATGTTGCAATCTATATGTGTAAAGAAAAGGGAAAACTCCATATGGGCTTAACACAATATGAATTCCATATATATTTAAATGACTAAAGAAGGTAAAAATATAATGAGCGATAAAAAATAATAAAACTAATCATGAGAATCAAACTCATATCTCATCTGATTCTAAACCACACACCTAACCATTGAGCCACCAAGTCATCTTATAGTGGTAGAGGTAGAGTGGTGGATGCATATAAAGAGAGAATATGTGTGGAAGAAAATTATAAAGAAGAATTCCAAGAGAGGGGGATAAAAAAAACTCAGGGGAATGTGCTAAACATATAAATAGAATAATACCCTTGATGGTGAACCATGAGTGGGAGTGACCAAACTTGAATTAATAAGTGGTGTTAACTAATGTACACTGAAAGAATTACAAACACCAAATGCTGAAATAATGAACACAATCTGATCCTAAAATAAAAGAATCATTGTGGAAGAGGTTGAAACCAAAAATACTTATAAACTATAGATGATAATTTAATCTATAAATAATAGAATGGTCTTGGGATTCAAAACCATGGCTAAAATATCCAAAAAGCCAGTGCACTACCCCTAGGCTAGGGGGACAGTACGTTAGAATCAGGATGTAGGATGCATAACAATTACAATAATAGATTAGTAAATTTACATTAAATATGAGAACAGATATTCAAGTATATTGAAATAATTAAGTAAAAATTAAGAAATAAATTTAAAAAACATGACAGGGGAAAACTCTTTTTTGTAATAATAGGGAAAAGAGAAAGAGAAATGGTAAAAGAAAGAATATACTAGGAGTACGGTATTCTTACCTTGAGAGGGTTAAAGAACTCTGGCTCCTCCGAAAAACCATTATGGTACTTGGTCTTCCCATCGAGTCCACCACCATGGTACTGGCAAAGGCCTAACCTGCTTAGCTACCGAAATCAGACAGGATCGGGCGCACCAGGGTAGTATGATTGTATATGGAAAAATTACAGAAACCATTTAAGTTCAAAATCTTGATTCAACCCTCCAGGTTCTAGACATCCAAGATCGAAAATATATTTAATCTCTGTTTTAGCCAGTAATTCTCCATATTCTGTAATTCTACCATTCCCTTTAATTTGCTTGATCCCACAAAATGATTTTATACAACAAGTGTTACCTTGGTGATGATCTTTAAAATGTGTGGAGAGTGAATGGGTGGTCAATTTCTTTTTGATGTTTCTTATATGCTCGCCCCATCTAATTTTCTAGGGGCGAGATGTACTGCCTATATAGGTTTTATCACATTTACAGGTGATGGTGTATATACAGTGTTTAGAATTACATGTGATAAATTCATTAATCTTAATTTACTATTAACATTTGACTTAAAAGAAGAAACCTTGCTTTCTGTTTTACACAATCTGCACTTAGGACAATCTCCACAACAAAAAAAACCTTTTAGTTGTTATACTGCCTCCAGGTTTCTTACTGTTGAAGGCACTATGTACAAGGGCATTCTTTAAATTAGGTGCTCTCCTATACGTGAATTTTGGATGATGTCCCAACCATTTAAAGAGTTCTGGGTCTTCCATAAAAATTGGCCAATGTTTGGAAACGGCTTTCTCGACTTCTTTGTGGTTCTTACTGTATTGAGTAATAAAGGCAATTTCATTAGAATGTTGAGTCTTTTTTGGTTTGGGGTTGAAAAGTGAATCTCTATTCATATTCTTAACATGCAATATGTCATCATCTAAAGACTTGTCTGAATATCCCTTTTCCAAAAATTGGCATTTCATTATGTTAGCTGAAGATTCAAACTCTTTCATATATGTGCAATTATGTATAATCCTGAGGAATTGTCCCTTAGGGACATTCCTCAACCAACGATGATGATTACTCTGTGTTGGGATAAATAAATTGCAATCAGTCAATTTAATATAACTTTTAGTCCTACATATAGGGTTAAATCTAAAAAATTGACTGATTTGCAACTAATATTAAAAGAAAGATGGATATTCACTGTGTTAGCATTCAATAATGAGCAGAAATCATCAAGAGTAGTTCTAGAGCCCTTCCATATAAAGAAAATATCATCTATATACTGATGCCAGGAGACCAGGTTCGCACCCGCTGTAGGAATGATCTGCTCCTCCCACCAGGCCATGAACAAGTTGGCATAGCTAGGTGCGAACCTGGTCCCCATGGCAGTACCTTTCATCTGTTTATAAAAAGCATCATCAAATTTTAAATAATTATTTCTTAAAATGAAGTTAATACCATCTAAAATGAATTGCTGAAGATCAGGATTTAAGATAGATTTAGATAAAAAGTGAGTAACTGCATTAACTCCAACGTCATTTGCTATGATAGTGTAATAAAGATAAATGGACTATGCACAAGTTTTTTAAATTTCAGACCTCAACTCCCATAATAAGAGAGGTGCAAACCCGCAGTTTGACAAATAACATATAAAGAAAGGAGACCAGAATAACCTGGTCAAAAAGGACAATTGCTCATTGGTGCACATTAGTCTTACAATACAACCATTAAGACTCAGTATAGTGCAAAGAATAAAATACAAAATGTATTAATTAAATATACATTAAAAACAAAGGTGAAAAAAAGAAAATAGCATGAACTACACTGTATCAAATCTCAGCAACCCACCGATATATTGCAACAATAAATATACAAAAATAGATGCCACTGAAAAAGGGAATCCTATCTATAGGGCATGCAGGAACCTTTCCCTATGTAATAATTAGCGGCCTCACGGCCAACGCTTCACCTCTTCCGAGGTACGTATCTCTCCCTTACCTATGCTGTCAGTTACATAAAAATTCCCAGAGAGAAAACAGTGGTCATCCGAACATTCATAAAGCACCCCCGCCGGAGCACAAGAAGGAGGCGCGTGATCCGACGCGCGTTTCGCAGGTCGTCGGCATTTTTCAAGGGCTGCAACGGAACTCTGGTGCTGGGTAAATGCTTATAAGTCCCCGTGAGCCAATCTCCATGCAGATCAAGCAAATTGGTAAAAATGAACACCTGAGTGCCGCTGTACTGAAACATATAAGGAAACAAAACAATACCAAAATGATTAAAACAATATATTAGCAGATATGCTAAATCAACTAAAGGCCAAATAGTACATGTACATTGAATAAAGAACAAAACGCATTGTTATTATGAGCTCTATTGATTGTAACCAATGAGACGTTGTCTTCAAGAGTATACAAAACAGAAAAAATACATAGAAGCGAAATAATTGGGCACCACTGAAATTGTACCTTAAGCTCAATTAATCAAAGATTCTGGACACTATAGTAAAAAGTAATATACAATGGATATTAAAATAGTTCAAAAATCTGTTTAAATGGTGGTACTCAGTTAAAGTAAAAGTATGATTCATCAAAGTAAGGACTGTCATTATTTCCCTCATTAGATATATTAATACCTCCATTATTTGCACATAATATTGGCATAAAATTAAATTGAATGAATAAAATACCGCAAATAAATTAGAGTAATGAGAAATTCGAACTCACGGAATGGAAAAAAAACCTTCACACTGCCAGACCAGAGCTCAACCCCTAGGCCAAAAATGCATTTGATACCAATGTGAGAATTTAACTTCATATTAGGGATTACTTTATACACATTCAATTTTTTTAATTCAGTAGAAATATTACTAGTCTGAAATTTGAATCACTGAGCCAAAGACTCATATTACTGCTAAAGGGAACTCCTAAAAATTGAATAATTTAATCAAAAGCTAACATTTTTCAAAACTAAAAAAGGACAAATTAACATCTAATTATTGATACCTGTACTAAACTAAAGATAATGATACCCATTCATTATAGTATTACTATAGAAATATAGGAATAAAGAAATGCAAATTAAAAATCACTGTAAAAAAAGAGAAAAATTCATAGCCTCATTGAAGCCAAAAGGTGAAGTAGTATTGAGCATAAGGATCCATTTTAATTCATGCTGAAGTAAAATAACATCAACATTCCCGCCCTGAATATTTGATTCTATTCGCTCTATAATAAAGGTTCTCAAACCAGATGGATTCGAATTGTGGTGCATCAAAAAATCACGTGCCACAGGAGATAAAATTTTAAAGTTATTCTTGTCACGTTGGCTATTTCGAATAGAGCCAAGATGTTCCAATAATCTTTGTATACGGATAGATGTCCGCGGTCCGTTGGTGTAAATAACAGCGTCCACGTGGTTCTGCTGTGTAGAGGTGGCGTCTGTGAGAGATGACAGGCAATCGGCGCGCTCGTATGTAAATAGTGAGTGGAGTGCACTAAGGGCCTGATCCAGAGCTACGAAATTGGCCGAATTTGAGCGAGCGTACGACCGTTTTTTGCGTATTTTCGTACGAAAATTCGCACTGCGCATGCCCAGTATGACAGCTTCCGGTCGGCTGGACGACATGAGCGTATAGCGGTCGTATTGTGAGCGAAATGTTGGGGGCCTTAATACCTCTGTGCATATAGCTGAATGTTTGAAACATGGCATGAATAGAAGTGCCTAACGCTGCCCAAACCAGTCATTTAAATGCCTCCCCCTGCCCACTTTATGCCCTAGCAAACAGATCTCTGAACATAGAAATGCATTCAGTACAATCAGAGATCCAATGCGTGACATCTGGCAAGCGCATGCGCAGATCGATTGAAACGCCAGTTGCATAAATCATCTATTGAACGTAATTCTGGATCTGGTCCACAATCTGCAGTTATTCTAAATGTCTAAATTTATATTTTAATATGTTGATATTTGGTGAATAATACAGAATGATCAGCAAATTTTTTACAAGGGTTAAAAGACATGATGGTAAAATATAACCAAGTTGTTCTTGACGTGCTAAAACAATCAATAACACATGAGAGATATTTTCCTAAATACGTAAATACATTGGGCCCGATCCAGAGGTAAAGGCAAATGAGCGCGTATCGTGCATGGCGTTAATGTGTTTGAGAAAGTATTGCTGGCTGTGCGCGCTTCAAAAGTGCACACAATGGTGTCCTTTGGATACCAAGCAATTACGACACGTAGCAAACTTAAAAGCAGTTACGTGGTCAAATAAATTTTGCAAGAGTAGTGTTGAATACTCAAAATGAAAATAGATTATCCCTCGGAATGGCGCTGTGCTAAATGAAAAATATATATAAATATTATATATAAACTATAAGAACTAAAAAGGGCTAGGTGTGCAATCTGAATTCGAACACTGTCCCTCACATTGGTCCATTGGTACACTGTTGGTAAGCAACGGTGTACCAATGGACATTTAAAGAGATAGTGTTCGAATTCAGATTGCACACCTAGCCCTTTTTAGTTCTTATAGTTTATATATAATATTTATATATATTTTTCATTTAGCACAGCGCCATTCCGAGGGATAATCTATTTTCATTTTGAGTTGTTCTTTTATTGAGGTTGTAGGATCCTCTTTTTTATTCTTTGGTTTTCGGCGGCAGTGTTTAAGGCGTGGCTAACTCTGATTTATACTACTATTTTGGGCTTTTGCTCTATACCTTTTTTTGTGTGATCTTAGTCTTGTCTCAGTACTCAGTACTTTTTCACTCTGGTTGTTTCCTTCTCTAGTCATAGGAGTGTCTTCTCATTCCATTCACTTGTTCTTTGAGGATAGCGACCTGCTATTGGGGCGCAGTCAATACCATTCCCACCATCAGGGGCTCTGGCAAATTCCACCAAATAGTTAGACTCCGCATCCTGGAGGTTCAGTACGTCACACTATTCTTTACAAATTCACCCGCCTGTATTCTGAGTGGCCAGCCCTTCAACATACAAGGCAGTGGTTTTATATGAACCAGTATCCTATCAGTTCCGTCCTGCTTGGAACTAGTATGGATATGTTTGCGGTGTCTCCATCAAGTCTGGAAGTCCAGTTCTTTTAGTTACTCCACTCCGAAGTCTTGCTGCTTCGATTCCAGCTGTCCCAAGTCCTGTTCTTGTTACTCGATTTCTGGAAAGGTTGGCAAGTCCAAACACAGGAAGGAAGTCGCTAAATCAATTTATAGGTAAATGTAAACAGGTGCATGAAAGGCAGGGGTTAACCTGCTAGCCACAGAAACAAAGGTTGGCAAGTACTGAAGATCTTGTGCTCAATCCAAATGACCTCAAGGGTTCAGTACCAACCAAGTCTCTTCTGGGGCCATCTAGTATACCAGACCTGGAGCAATCTTTGGAGTCCCCAATTCAGACCATTTTTGGTGTTCCTCTTATCTGGCCTAAGGAGAGTCTCATCACATCAATCGAGGATCCTTGTACTGCCTCCACTGAGCTCCCCAGTCTCAGTTTGGGTAGCCCCCATGAGCCTGTCAATTCCAGGGTTCTTCAGCAAGCTACCATCATTTCCAGAACCAGGGGTGGCTTCCATCCTCCTCTTACTACAAAAGAGTGGCATTTTCAGAAGGACTTTGCCTGTATTGTGCTAGTGTGGAACATTTCCTGATCTCTTGTCCAGTTCCAAAAACCTAGGAACCCACAAATCGTGAATCTGGTGTCTGGTCTTAATGCCTCAATCCCAGGAGGGGCTTCAAGTGCCACAACCGCAGAAGGGGCTTCAAGTCGTGTAACCCCGGGTGGGGTACCTATTCATGTAATCCCAGAAAGGGTCCCTAATGGCAAGGCTCCTGGAGGGGTCTCCAGTATTAAAGCCTTGAGTGTTGCCTCTAGTGAGGAGCTCCTATGCCGGTCCTCAGTGCCATTATGTCTCTAATGACGGGGTGCGTACCCCACTTGCCTTAATGGAGAATCTACTCCAGAACCCAATGTCAAGGCGTGTGCCTGTGGGACCTCACCTGTAGCGGAACTCCTTGAGTCAATGAGCCAGGCTACCCAGTCTGCAGACTATTATCACAGTGCTGCAGAGCCCGAGGTTCCTCACAGTGCTGCCGAGCCCGAGGTTCCTCACAGTGCTGCCGAGTTCCGCCTGTCCAGCCGCCAACCCAGGTGCCACTTGTCCGGCCACCAACCCGGGTGCCGCCTCTCCGACCGCCAACACGGGTGCTGGCTGTCCGAGCCATGGCATCCCCAAGAGGGATGTTTACCCTGCCGTGTCCACAGAGCCTGCACCTGCCGTGTCCCAGTCATCAGAACCTGTGTCTGCCCAGTCTGAATCTTTTATAAGTATCCAAGTTTTCTTTGATGGAAATATTGCACATTTTTTACTATTAAGATATTATACAGAAAGACCTTTTGATTTGTCAGATACGTCCCAGAATGACTTTATCGCCAACCTTATAATGAATTTTCATTGGAAAGCTCATGAGTGGGCAATTTCACTCTTGGATGCTAAAGATCCAATATTAAATAACATTTTGGCCTTTCACGCCGCCTTCTTGATTCTCCTGTGGTTCCATCCAATCCCACTTTGATCTGTGGGGATACCTTCTTACCTGGGTTACTCATAGTCCATGTCTTCCAGTCGGTCTTCACAAAAGAACAAAAATCAAAGTCCAGAAAGAAGTAGAGACTACTTGCAGTAGAATTTTTGTTTCTTTAAGGCATCTGGAAGCCGCCTTCTGAAGGGGGGCATAATGTTAGGCTCCTTGCAATATTGGCCTCTTACCAGTAGAGGCCAGCCTTGTTCTCTGTTCTGGACTGTAATCTAGAATCCTACCAAAGGTGCTGCTGTGCTCAGCTACTGTGTCAGGTTTCTGGTCATCATCCATCATGGATTACAACTGACACCTGACTATTTATACCTTGCATCAGTGGTCGCAGTGGAAATTTAGAAGTGGCCGTATGGATATTTAGAGGTGGTGGTATGAAAATGTTAAAATAATAGAAGTGAATGTTGATTTACAGCTTTTTATCAAGGCATAGGTAATCGAAAATCCAAGCCAGTTCGAAACTGGATGGGAGAAAAAACGGCCCCATCAAAATAGGGTCTTTCTTTCCGGGGACCCACACCTGATCCAGAGGTTAGTATATGTCAATTTGCATAGTGACTTTGCACAGGGTATGCTTAGAAAAGATGTACACACTGTTAAAGTCTGAATTTAATGATATGTACTGATAGATTTAATATGGCTACCAAAGATAAACATTAATTTATTAATGATTCACATATAGACAGAAATACATTAATATTGAAAGTAATCAAACCCAAACCAAAAAATAAGACAATAGCAAAATGGCCGCCAGATCCACATGTTCCAAAACATTCCTTCTGACTCTCCAGCTGCAACCCTCACATTCTCTCACTGAATCATCTAAGTGGCTTACTATAAACTAAACTTCATTGATTCCTGATTGGTTTAGATTTGAGGGGGAAGTTCCAAAATATCCCATGGAAATAATGTTCAGGTATAAACCTGCAGTGATTCTGAAATTCCTTTGTTCTACAAATCTTCCCAAACTCCTCTTCTCTTGGTTCATTGTTATGACCATTTGGTGTCACTGCTCTGATAATTAAATCAAGGAAACCAGTTGCTTAATTAACATATGCCATTGCCATTTCAGCCTGCCTTGTCCTATTGTTAAAATAGATGGAATAAATGGATTCTGTCTCTTTTTAAATTTAGTATGTAGCTCATATTTTTTTTTAACAATTATATCTGTAGTAATTCCAGATTGATATTATTAATGTCTATGTTCCCATACAGGTTTCCACACCTGACATCTCACAGCTGAAAGCAAATTTCTAGTGGGATATCATTTGTATAAAGCAAGAAAATATTTTAACCTTTTCTAGGTAACTAATAATGATAACAATAATAATAATAATAATAATAATAATAATAATAATAATAATAGTAATAATAATACTGTCATTTAGAAATATTGGAGAGGTAACAAACATATTGATTTGTCAATTATGTTGCAGTAAAATCTTGTGGTCTTGCTTTATGTTAGAAGTTGAAAGTATTAGATGCAGCTATGTCTGCATAGCCAGCAAGTGTGAGCATTTTTGTGCGTATATATATGGAAAATGCATATTTTATATAACAACAAAAAGTTACATATAAAAGGTGGATATTTTTCTGCTTTATTTGTCTAGTCTAAAAATCAAACTATGCCCTTGTATTTAATGGTGTCTGCATGCATGCATTTCTTTATTTGCAATCAGTTCTTTGGAACCTTAAAGAGTCCTTGACAACACTGGTGTATTCAAAGGGACCACTCTTATCACGCTACTAATATTCTGTAGCAGTCAGATTCACATAATCTAAATTCCAAATCAGTGGTGTGATCAATTCAATAAAACTCCAATTGAATGCTAAAAAAATGTATATACATATACTGAACTTCATACACTGTGGTGGTTCAAAAGAAACAATTGATTAATTAAACCCAGTGTTTAAATGTTCTGATATGAGTCTCCAAAAATAAACAAATAAATAAACTGATATGGAGAAAAAATAAAAATATGAAAAAATGGAAGAAAAGTATTTAAATATAAGTTTTGTGGACTATAAAAAATAAAAAATGACTTAAAACTTAATGTGAAAACTCACCCAATACCCAATGACAACAGACAAGTTGTTTCTGGGTTGCTTGGCAACTGCCCAGGGTGAGTTCTGGGCATTTGTCCGACGGGGGGACGTGGCTTAGAGTCGGGTGAGCTCCAGAGATCCTGCCTGCAATGTCACTGGGTATGGGGTAAGTTATTTTGATGAGGGGTATTTATATGTCTTATACACCGTTGCATTTCATGATTGTCCCTGATGATAGGGGTATATTTCGCCTAAAACATTGGAAATAAATTGACTTTGTTTTCACAGTTTGAATACAGTCTAGGAGTGCCTCTAGTTTTGCTTTGCGAGAGAGAGAGGCAGGGTTCAAAAAGCTACATTTTCACCCTCTATATATTAGTCTATGTAGTGTCTCACTGATTTGATATGAAAATACAGGGGCTGCGTCCTCTCCCGGATTAGGCTTGCTGTAGTTCCAATCCCTTGTAAATTCAAATGTCATTGTGGTGTCGAGAGCAAATGGAGCGCCACAGATACCACAAGTAAATAAATATCCAATTCAAATGTTTATATAGGAGTCATTCCCTTTCTCAGATGTTGGGCGAATGATCCGTTCAGTATATAAATATAGTGAAGGGAACAGAAAAGGAAAGTTAACGCAATATGGTGCAGTATTGCCAAGTACAATCTAAGTCACCACTGTGCGAGCAAATATGCAGTAAAATGTGGCCTGCAGGCAAAGTAGAATAGGATAGACACAAGTGATCAAAGTGTATAGCATACAATAAGTGTAAGCATACAATAAGGAGACATTCAACAAACAGGGAGACACAGGAAATAAAGGTATCAGCGTACCAGAACACCCTATTTTAGGGCTTGTAGAAATACTCCTCAAACGATGATGTCATAGAGTACATGTGGATAGAATATTAATAAACATAGTGCTTCATCCTTTAAAATACTTTACTTCATAAAACTAAAAATGGCTGTGTACCAATAAGCAAATAAATGCAGGCAAATAACATTAAGAGTCTTAGCTGTGCCCAGCTCTTTTCTGATGCCACGAGTATTGCGGATCCCACCTCCGTCTCCACTCCTAAAGAATACGTCCACTCCTGGGGCCTCATTCATTAAGCTCGATTTGGGCTAAATCGCTTAAAAATCGCCAAAGTGGATTCATTAAGCTCCAAATCACACGATTTGATTGTTTTTTTAATCGCGGGTGTAAAATTCGCGATCCCGACTTTTTCCATTACAAACATAGAAAGTTTGTAATTCATTA
>WWET01000396.1:279250-298896 GCA_011038615.1 Limnodynastes dumerilii
CGACAGGAAGCTGTCATACTGGGCATGCGCAGTGCGAATTTTCGTACGAAAATACGCAAAAAACGGTCGTACGCTCGCTCGAAATCGGCCAATTTCGTAGCTCTGGATCAGGCCCAATGTGTGCTCTAACTTCATATTCATGCAATAATCATGCAAAAAATTTTTACGTAAAAACAGGCATTAAAACCTGAAAATGAAAACCTATCTATATATAAATGGGAATATCAAATTAAATCAATCAATAAATAAAACACTTATTTTTTTTTAAGTAAAAAAAAAATTATAAAAAAAAGAAGGAAATTGTTAACACTTACCTTACCGGGCGACCCGTCTGACTGTAGATGGCAAAGACCCGACATGAATACACTTCGCATGTGCAGTGTATCATGTTGGGACTTGAAAATTTATAATTCGCGATTCAGATTCTCTGCGAATGCACAGGACTTCATGCAAGCTTTGCAAGACTGAATGCTCGCAGATCAAACTTCGCCGGAGGTGAGTGTAAGGAAATTCTGTGAACGAAGCTGCCAGACTCCCAGTGAAGATAAGCAACCCTGGTCCAGCTTCGTTCACTGAGAAATTAAAACGCATGTAACTAGATCCCAAAGAGCTGCTTGCATATCTTTACAAGAATACGACATCAAAATCGAGGATGAAGCATTGTTGCCAAAATGTAGTGATCTAATTTGCAGGGGTTTTGGATGTTGCACCCAAGGGAAAGATTTCTGTCAAAGTATACCTGACACAGGGAAGAGGGGACTGAACTTGCACACGCATAAAAGAGCCAGAAAAATCAACCAACTTCCGAAAGCAGCTTGCGGAAGTCAGGTGTCTAAAGGACTGGATTTTGGATTTTGCAATGAATAGTATAGATCCTTTTTTAAATTGTTGGAGGTTTGACATCTGCTCACACAAAGGACTGTTTTCTTTTTTGAAGATTGTTAACAAAATGACATTGGGGTAAATCCAGAACTAAACACGCTAGCGTATTTACGCTAGCCGCTGACGTAAAAAGCGCTGTTTTGTATGTACTGCGCCTGTGCACAGCAGACGTTACGCCACGTAACTCTAAACGTACAAACCAGCCTTGTATCAAGAGCGTAACTATGAACAAAGGGGCGTGCCAACCATACGACACCCGTAATTATGCTTCGGAGGCGGGGTGAGGCATTTAAATCATACAGTATGGGTGTGCTTAGGAATGTACGTAAGTCATTACTTATGCAGCGTAAAGTTAAGGTAGGGTTTGGCAAACGTAAAACGGCCAAAGTGCATAGTAAATACGCTTGCGTAAATACACTACGTCTTGAAACATAATGAAAATGTGGCTCTGGATCTCTCCCATTGCTTGCAAAAAATAAAAAATGAAAAAAAATGCTTGAATTTAATAAACACTTGGATTTTGTAATGGAGGAATCAGTCCTTTTGTGGGTTTTCCAGCATGTCACACAGTTTATATTTTACACAATACAGTTAAACTTGAACAGTTACCAAACTAGCCACAACTAGTAATGTTTTCCCTAATACCTAATTTTGTGATCCTATAAGCTGTTAAAGCCTAGACCCCTTTCAGAATTTAAATAATTGAATTCGAAGAGAGGTGAGCATTACCGATATCAGGACCCTTTTCCAGTTACCAGTTTATGGTATTAAACGTTATAAGAACAATACTTTTAAGATCATTGGACTGAATCATGAGTTGTAAATTGTGCTGAGCTTTCATGCACTTCGGACCATCATACTTTCACAGAATCAAGTCATAAGAATATGTGACTAATATTCATAACAGAATCATTGCTTCTTAGAAACCAACTGTAAAATAACAAGCTGCATAGAAAAACTGTAGGCAAGACTGATAATGTATTTCAGCCTTGGTAAAAAGACTTAGCTATGAGTGCTTAAGAACTACAGGACATCTGCTTAAATAGATAGTGCTTTGACACTGATCTTTGTGTCTGAACCTAACACCAAAGTAATCCTGTTACTGCATTAACCCCTTTTAAATTTCAAGTCAAGTTTCAAGCATGAATTATACATTAGCAAACTAGGAATGTGTGGAAATACCTTGGACATAAATAACTGTTTTCAAATTCTAACTTAAAAGCATCACAAAATACATATATTACAAAAGCTGAGATGGTCAAAAAAAATAAAATGGGTTTAATTTTACACATCTTTGGTGCTTTAAATTGCATAGGTTGTGTATTACAATTGTGATTATGGACCCAAGTCACAGTTAAGAGTGAGTTAGGTGCAGTCAGATCCGCACCTAACTCACTCTTCCAGCCCCCAATCCTCCCACCGTTTTTAGGTACTTTATGGCACTTACAAGTGCCATAGGGCTACCTTATCTTACCGTGCAATGTCTGTATGGACATTGCACCTCTCCACCGCCCTCCCCTTCTAGTCTTAAGAAGCAAACGCTGCTCAAGTGTGAATCAGGTCCTATGTAACATCGCTAATAATGACACAATGGCATCACTGATAAATACACAATGAGTAAAGTTGGCCATACACTGGGTCGACTATGGATCCAGGCAGAGGGTGCCCCGATAAACAGGATGATTTCCCACCAGTGAAATGCCCTGTTATCTGCACCATACTCCTCTCCTGTTGGGACTTATGATCCTAGCAGAAGAGGGAGGCACTTAAAGACATCAGACATGCCAAAAGACCAAATAATTGTACCAGAGCGTTTCTGGTGCGTTTATCTGGCATTTTAAAAATTAATCAGGTCCACTAACTAGAGCGATTATTTGCCCAATTACATTATAATGAATGATTATCAGAACAGTTAGCAGAATTTATCTTCTTTACTAGTGTCTCAAAATAATACAGAAACCCTTAATATTCTTACTTAGAGATAACCATTTTATGTGCTTTATTAATGTCAGCGTAAAGCTAAAGTAAAGTCTATTATGTGAACAAGTCCTTAGCATGCTGGGTTTTCATTAATAGCACTCTGTAATATACCCTGGAGACAATTTTCAGACATGAAGAAATGAACTTAGGAAGGCTAAAGCCACCGCTGTTACTAATGGCAAAGAAAAGTTCTCTGCTGCGATTCAAAAGTAAATCCACACAATCTATACATGAGTCTTCATTTCATTTAAAAGTTGTTCATTTATACCAATGAGTTGAAAATACTGACTGTAGCCTTTTCCAGTTAATGGGAAATATTGTAATCTTATTTTAGATGTTGTGCTACTATTAACATAATATTTAATGGGTGCTGTGTTTATTGTGCGTGGGTGTGAAATATTCATATTGTTTTTTTACTTTAGTCTTCCCGGATGAAATGTTTATGTCAATAAGATGGCTTTTATGTAGTCTGCAGGTGGCATAAAATAAATGTGTTCTGAACACATACAGAACACCAGAGAATATAGCATTATTGTCAGCTACTCTGTAACAAAATACCTCCTGTGCTTTATGTACAGGTTTTATATTTTAAAAATAAAATGTGACATAGCTGACTGAGTAACAACTCGTTTTGAGGTGCATTTATCAGAAATAAAGTTGTTTTATCACAAAAACATTGTTATCTTGCAAAGTGCCTTTAGTGCCTGTATTGTTATGTAAATTGGTAAGATGTCATGGTAGATAAATGCCAGGCTTATGCATTCTAAAAGTCTTATTGGTCTTATATGTCTGTCAGTCTGCATTCATTTTGTAGGTGTAATAATCTCCTACAATGTTAATCAGAGCAGGGAATTATGGTCATTTAAATAAAGAGAAGCAAAAACAGGGTCACAAAACATATTGGCTTAATCTAGCTAGGAGACTCCCATTTTAATAACAGAGGACCGGATTCATAGATACGATTTTGCTAGTTTTTCCGTGCATATTTTTAGGGTCGGATTAGCTGCAGATGCGTAGTAACATTTTTTACGCAAGTTACATAGGTTTTAGGCATGGAAGTCCATTAGGCACGGATTTCTAAATCGTACTTAGTGATATATGTACAGAGCAAGGGGAGTGTCATGGATGTTGCCTTGAAACATATGTGCGTATATTTGCGTACTTATTACACACGTATCTGTGAATCCAGTCAAGAATCCTGAACATAAAGTACATAGGCCAATCCCTCGAAAGAACACTTGTCACCTTGTGTTTCTCATATCACCTACTTGTAATACAAATAAAAAATGTAATGGAAATTGCAAATTAGACACATGTTAAATGTAAGTGTGAAAAGGAAATGTGCAATGTAATATTCACCAAATGACCAGATTAGGGCCCGGATTCACAACACTGTACGTGTTGCACATACGATCCTAAATTACAGATAGTAGCTACTATGCATGCGTATAAACTATTTTACGTAATCTACATATCGTTTTGTTACGTAGATTGCGTATATGCAGTCTTTAAAGACCGCATATACGCAATCTACGTAACTAAACAATACGTAGATTACTTAAAATAGTTACTACGCATGCGTAGTAGCTACTATCGGTATTTTAAAACAAAAATACAAAGTAATACACACGTTACACCGCACTCCTGGCTAAGAGGCTGCTAAATACCTAGGTCTATGGGATCAACACCTAGAGAGATCCCTTATTCTTGTACCTCAATAAATTGAGACACATATAAACAATGTCCAAAGATAACTTAAGACCTAGGTTTTTATCCAGTGCCTTCCCTACTTATACTATTGCAAGGTTCAAAGATCTTTAAATGTTCTTGCTCAGTCAATGTTCTTCTTTATTTTAGAAGCAGTTTTCAAGTTTCTTTTCTTTTCTCTTTCTTCTTCGTAATTCAGCAAAGTTTTCAAGTTTTTTTTCTCTTCTCTTTCTTCTTCGTAGTTCAGCACAATTTTCATGTTTTCTTTCTCTTCTCTTTCTTCTTCGTAGTTCAGCACAGTTTTCAAATTTTCTTTCTCTTCTCTTTCTTCTTCGGAGTTCTCAGAAAGCTCTCAATCCAGATTGGCACATAAAAGGGAAAAAGATCATCATGTGTAATTCCGCGAAGTATTAGACCCTTTAGATCCTACTAACATTCCTCCACTCTTGTATGGTCAGCATATGATCAATCTCTGTCTGTTTTTTCTAGGTGTCTCCGATCTCCTTACACGTCCCGGTCCTCCGGCTCTCCAAGCATGGCACCGAGGCAAGGAAAAGAGAAAGAACGTCTTTTGCAGACCCTCCGATAATAACGTAAGTAGTATATTAAATGTTTATTAGCAGCGTCCTCTATTGATAAAGATGGAGGGGATGGGGGGGGGGCTGCTAAGCTGCCAGCTGTTGGAAATTTATTTTTAAACAGCACTCAGCACTTATAGACTGAGCACTGTCTAAGCTACTTGTATCTGAGAGGTGTCTCTGCATGTAATAATCCCTCTTCCCTTTCCTGCTCATCAGCTTCACTCTATGACAAAAGGCACATGACCTGAACAGTTAAAGGAAGTAAGTAACAGAGTTGCTGCATGGGTTAAAAGAACATAGCCATTTGGAAGTGAGTACTTACAGTGGGTTTTGGTGGAAAACAACATAATGTTCATGTTGCCAAGAGCATTTGTTCAATAGTCATACTTTTACTTGCCAAAATTATGAATAAGTATTTCAGTTTTTCATGACCTCAGTCATAATGCAGCTAATTGACTATGATTCCAAACACAATTAATATTCTTATTCTTTCCTAAATGTCCATATATGTATCTGTTCATCTCTGAGGAGCAAATTTAAAAGAGATCTGTTTTCTGGTACCCTTTCTCCTCATGTTTTGGAAGAAGAATGATGAATAATATGCTTGAGGAAGCCAATTGCTCTATTAAAATGCCCTGGGATTAGTTCTGGATGATTACTTGAAATATCCACTTAAAAACTAATAGTCCTGGCTAGAAACACAAAAAGTAAAAAAACAAAAAACAAAAGAGGAAGATAAATAAATCATATAACATTATATATAAAAAGTTAACTTTAAGATTTTATTGTTAAAAAGTTTCCTTGTTCATATTCTGTTACAATGTTTGACTACTGGTAAAATGATCCAACTATACAGTGTGAGACAATAGTTAAGGAGTAGATAGAAAGGATATGCTGGATGTTTTGATTACTACATGCAGTGATGTTCTTTAAGTGTATGTCCATAAGTCTCATAATATCATACTTCACACTTCACAGAGCATTGCATGAAAATCAAATCACTGCACAGTGGGGCTGACCCAGCAAGATTTACGCCTCATTGTGCAAACATTCACATTTACCCTGAGCTTCTCCTAATCACAGCTGGTGGGCGTTCAAATGTGTGTCTACAGCTGGAGGAATTCAGTATGTTCACACCCTTATGCCTCAGGCCTTCTTTTTAATGGAAAATACTTCCTAGGGGTCCTCAATTTAATGAAACAATTAAATAACATTAGTTACTTGTAAGAAGATCTGTCATGTTATTTTAAATATAACCTGATATTTCCACTATTAAAGTAAGATATGTTTTACATATCACATTACAAATCAATACCAGAAGTTCTGTTTTTGTATAATTTTCATATTAACTAAATAAGGAAGATCAATAAAAAGACACCTACATACTGTACATACTATAGGAGTGTGAAAAATGGGCACACGTGGCTTCATTTAAGGTTCCATGCATTTGCATTTCGAACACACATAATGTCTCTGTTGCAAAAATTTTGGATTGATGTATGTTGAGTCACATGTGATTCAGTATCATATGTAATCTAGTTTTATGACACTGTAGTGAGTGTTGGCAGGACATGTCAAAGCTGGGCTAAAACCAGTATGGCATGTTCACACAGCTTACACTTGATTAACTCATTTAACTGTGACTACTTTTGGTGTATCAACTTGCACCTTCCCAACCTTGGGATAACTACTAATAGTGACGATACTAATGAGAATCATGTATTTATACATGCAACAGAAGATGCGCAGGCTTTAAAAAAACCGTAATAATGTAAAGTTGTAAATTTGGTGACTAAGGGTCGGATCCAGACCTATGTTCCCTTTACGTTTCAACGCTTAGCGTATTTACGCTATCGTAATTACTAGGCACTCCCCTCACTCATACGTACTTTCTTTTACCGTTTTACACTTTCCAAACCCTACCTTAACTTTTCATTTCAAAGCGTAACTACTGTTGTACGTAATGGCTGCACATTCTTATGTGCCTAAGCACGCCCATACTGTACGATTTAAATGGCTCACCCCACCTCCGAAGCATTATTACAGGTGTCATATGGCTGGCAAGCCCCTTCATTCGTAGTTACGCTGTTGATACTACGCTGGTACGTACGTTCAGAGTTACGGGTTGTACAATCTGCTGCGCGCATGCACAGTACATAGAAAATAGCATTTTTATGTCTCCGGCTAGCGTAAATACGCTAGCGGACATAGATCTGGCCCTAAGGCCCTGATTCAGAGATTGAAAATAAGAGAAGAAAGTTACACCTGGAAAAACCATGTTGATTTCAGGGGGAGTCGTATTTCATTTGTTGCAAACAGTATTATATTTGAAAGGTGAAGTTTCCCAGTTCAAGTCTAATTAGCAGTTTAAAAGTGAAGCTGATCAGTAACTGTGTGCAATAAGCAAAAGCAAAGCATTCTCCCTGCATGCATAGAATAAAATTACCTTCACTCCCCCTAAAATCAGCATGGTTTTGCCCAGGTGTAACTTTCCTCACTTATTTTTAGTCTCTGAATCGGGGTTAAGTTTGCAAATTGTGAGCCCTGCAGAGTTTTAATATGGAGCAAGATGATACAAAAATGCTTTTTATTTGGAGCTAGCATATTACATAATATCATATTTCAATAATACCTTGTGTTACTTTGTGCTGATACCAGGCTTATTGCAGCAATGTATGATTTCTGTGTAAAATTGATACAATCTAATATTGCAGATAAGATAAGTGTTAAAACTGTAACAAACATTTTTCATTGTAAGGAGAAATTGCAGAGCAACAAAGGATGATGAATAAATCAACATGTCTCTGACAGTCACTTCAACTCTTTCCTCCCTCATTAATTTATTGTTTTCAAGAAATAGCTTCACTTCTTTATCGGGATAAACCCCCAGGAGGCTTGTAAAATGACTGAAAGCTAAGGACTCACCTTTACATTTGATTCCCAAATACTGTCAACCTTGAAAAACACCATAACCTCCATGTTAAGCATTTCCTGTTAAGCTTGAGAAAGCCACACAGAGAAATTGTCTAGAAATAATGAGCAGGAAAAGGCATACAGACTGTGATCGCTGTTAGTTGTGTTGTTCTCTACATGTTTTGTCTGTTCACTTACTGCTGGATTGCCGAAAAAGACAACAAAAGCAAATATTTTTTTTCCAAGAAGCCTGTTGATTATATATGAATGATTATACCACACTATTTCCCTTACAATAGTAACTGAGTGTTTGATGAAGAACCCATCGCCTTGTTTCTTTGACGTGTTTTACGGTTATTTATATAAAATGTCACCTATACTGTGAGTCCCTGCAGTAAGCAATATTCAAGACTGCATCACTAGGGCAATAATCAGCCCCCCTCTTCCTCACTTAAACATATGCAGGGAAAGGATATTATGTGAGCTGATGGCGTACAAATACTGATCATTGATTACAAAAGCAGGCTGTGGTTAGAATGGAAGCACAGAAGATCTGATGCATACCGTACTAGACATTGACACAATGGGGTAGATCTAGAGCAACGTACGCTAGTAATTTTACGCTAGCCGCTAGTGTAAAAGCGCCCATTAGTACATATTGCAAATGCACGCGGCAGATGTTACGCAATGTAACTCCGAGCGTGTGGGCCAGTCACGTATCTTCATCGTAACTGTATATGAAAGGGGCGTGCCAGCCATACGATACCCGTAATTACGCTTCGGAGGCGGGGTGAGGCATTTAAATCGTACAGTATGGGTGTGCTGAGGCTCGTAAGTACACGCTGCCTATAAGTACATCAGTACTTACGCTGTGTAAAGTTAAGGTTGGGTTCGTAGAGCGTAAAACAGCGAAAGTACGTACATGCGAGGGGAGTGTCAAGGAGAGTGTATAGTAGATACACTAGCGTAAATACGCAACATAAGGAAATGTAATGGAAACAGCTGGAAACCATGCAATGTAAACAGTATCCTATTTTCCATTGTGAAGTGCCATACATATTTATTTTCATGCATTGCTCTCATACTCACCCATTCTTTATGCTACTACCCAGTCTTGTTTTATCACTATTTAAAATGATAAAGCAATAAGTAATATAAAAAGTAACCTGCCCTGAGACCACTGCACTGAACTATGAACTTTAAGGACAATGGGCCTGATCCAGACCTACGCCGATGCGCTGTGCTTACTAAAGCACAGCGTATCGGCGTTCACTTTTCCCGACACTCCCCCTGTGCGGGCGTATGGCCCCTTCCTTACGCCGGCTGAAGGCTACCCTAACTTCATCCATGATCGGGCGTTTCCATAGCAACGCCGGGCAACATCTGCCCGGCGCATGCGCAGATCGGCTTTTCAGCCGATCTTACGCTTACGCCCGCCATCCTAGCGATGGCGGGCGTTATTCTGGATCAGGCCCCATGTCTCTGCAGCCTCTCAATTTCCCCATCATGTCTCTGCAGCACTACAATTTCCCCATCATGGCTCTGCCGCCTCTCAATATCCCCATCATGTCTCTGAAGCCCCCCAGTAGCCCCATCATGTCTCTGAGGCCCCCAGTATTCCCCATAATTTTCCTCCAGCCCCCTCAATATTCCCCATTATGTGCCTCCAGTAGCAACGCCGGGCAACATCTTACGCCCGCCGTCCTAGCGACGGCGGGCGTTCTTCTGGATCAGGCCCAATCACTATAACAAGAAGAGCATCGATATGCCATTGACTGAGTACCCCGATGCTACAATACAACATCAATATGCAAACTTTACAATGGGCAGCTTGAATGGCCACGTTTTACTTCAGTTCTGCCTACAGGACTAAATATCCACTTCTGGACAGTCCTGAAACAATTTGGTACTTCCAAAAAGCACCAGAGCAGATATTTTTCTATTCCAAAGAAGTACTCCCTGGAGGTATATGGAATGTTTGCAGTCCCACACCATTTATATGAATTCCATAGTAAGTGTAAGGCCTCTGATGCCAAACCAAGCTATCACTAAGCCCGACAAGCTCCGACACAGGAACTATTAGCTGCAGAGGAGGAGACAGAATCTATACATGTTTCCATGACCAAAAGGTCTGCAGGACTGGCTATTCAGGGTCCTCCTAGAACGGGGAGTTTTAGCCAAAGCTGTCTGTCCAAACTGGTGGAAGCAGCATATAGAGTGTGTTGATACCAAGATCTGGAGGTGTGTGACAGACCATACATTCTATTACTTGAGATACTGAGGAGACCGCAGTGGATATTTTCAGAAGGTGTTACACAATAGCACAGCATACTTTCCAAATTCTGTCTTTCCTAACATATTCGCTTCCCCTTTTCTGTTGTGATCAACCTGAACACAAGTAGCGACGGCAGCTGTAACAATGGACAGATGTCAATATACAGTTAGGGTGTGCTCAAGCAAGTGTACATGATCCAGAGCCAAACGGAGATGTATAAAAGGACGGTTTACATCAAAACTTGCCTCAATCATGTCTAAGTCCTGGGGGCTCCCCCCCCAGAGATTTCAGACCCTTTCATTAGGATGTGACACTGTGAAAGCATTACAATATTATTATTAATATGTGCCAGAAACCGCTGCCATAGTATTGTATATGTTGTAACAAATGTTTTTATTTTTTTATGTTTTCCTAAAATGTAATAATATTTTTTGCAACTATTTTGTGGCATTTACAATCTGACAGAGGTGCTCGCATTAATCAGGATCTCTGTTTACAGACAGCATTACACTGTACTAAATACACAAACGGTCCAAGAGAGAACCAAAAACATGAGCCCTTTTACAGGTGCACACTTATAATCAAGAAAGCAAAGTGTTCTAGCAGCTAAACTAAACATAAAATAAAATAACACAGAGATATATATTGGTAGATATGCGGCGCTGGGTATTTCACAACAGTGGGGGGAGTGTCAGACTCTAAGCAGGTAAGTAAATATATCAACAAGTAGGTGAATATATCAATACTGAGAACCCCTCTGACGTCATCACCATGGGCCGAGTGGAGAGACTGCATGCATATGCCAAACACCCGGGTATACCATCTTGTGGCAATAGCGTCTTCTCTTCTGTTCTTCTGCTTCCTGGTATGACGTTTTTGATCCTTGTTTTATGTGAAAATGTGGAATGTAATTTAATAAAAGTGTTTTTCTTTTATTCCAATGTGTGTGATTTATGGAATGGATATGGTCCTCTGAGGAATCTACTACAACACCACCATTGATACCTATTTAGACTTTATTTATTCATTTACATATCCCAGGTTTTCTGAGATCTACAGGCTTCAGGGGTTCTCAGTACTGATATATTCACCTACTTGTTGATATATTTACTTACCTGCTTAGAGTCTGACACTCCCCCCACCGTTGTGAAATACCCAGCGCTGCATATCTACCAATATATATCTCTGTGTTATTTTACTTTTCTCTGAGGTGCTATTGAGACACCTCTTATTGTTAGATTGCGGCTTTTGCAGGGTAATAGTGCGCTTGAAATCCCAACGTCTTTTCCCTTAAACATAAAATGAAACTTTTATTAATATTGCAGATAAAATACAATAATGCAAAGGCAAAATATTACAAAAAAAAATATAAAATACCGTCCCAAGATAGCAAAAAGTGTGATATAACAAACTAGTCTGGTAATATCTCTAAATATAATATATGATTCCACCCAAAATAAAAATCCAATAATCAATTAATGTGTGTATAGTGAACAATAATCCAGTAATTTAATAAACATTTGAGTGTACAATAAATCATACAACAAAGAGCAGAGCCACAGGAATCAGAGGAGAGCAAAAGGTATTACAATCACATGCAAAAAATGTAATCCTAATATATACACTGTACTACCCAGCACTTGCGCAAAGTATTTGCACATGTAGCTGCATTGTGCTGCTGTGTGTCTGTACGCTATGTGCCACAATTGCTTGCATTTCAAAGGCACTATTGTGTGTGTATTTAGATCACATATGCCCCACCCACATTTTGAAATGCATCTATGGCACACATGACTTGTGCCTGTGGGTCAATCCCCTTGGGTCTGTTTAGGGAGAATAGCAGCAAGATGGTTATATAGTGCAGTTAGATTCTTTGCTCATTATCTAATATTTTAAACTGAGTCCAAACTATTTATGTTAAATTTTATTATAAAAAAAACATTAATATGTAGATTCCTTAACCTGACTCACATATTCTCACGAGTTCAATTCAAGTAATAAAAATATTCTCTGGTTAAATTCATTTTTTGCTCTATTTTATTGCCTTCATATTGTTTCCAGTGTACATTACAATGAAGTAGAAAGAACTTGGGTTTAGATCACTTGGGCATATGCAACATATATATTATCACATACCTGCATTAAGCTTGGCTTCTCTGCGGCCATACATACCTGCCATACTGGAATAGGCATCCTGAGAATCGCATGCCGGTGTACGGCACATTAAAAGCTCTGTACATAGCCCCTATGTAGGTGATGTTATCTAAATAATATTTTGCTTCAGATATGCCTTAAATGCATCAGTTTTAAATGTAGGTATATGAAAAAGTAGAAACATATTTGTATAAGATATGCTATGTGCATTAAAGTTATATTTTTACTTTTTGCTTCTTTATGCCCTACCCTTAAAATGGACTTGATAATTCTTTGTCATTGATTTCATGCTGACTCATTGACTGGATCTGTAATCTTTTTCATATTTATCTTAGAATGTGCCAAAATAATGCCTTGTACTAACACTGTAATTCATGGACATCTTGGTCAGAACAGGAAAGAACAGAGAAGTGACGATAAATGATAGTGCTTTATGTGGGTCATGTGAAAAGTTTGCTCCCAGGAAAAAGTTCTCTCATCACCAGCATAACAGGAATCTGCACTTCTAACAAATCTGGCAGGACGTTCCCATGCTTCTCAGCTTCTCTGCCAGCTCTGAACTGCAAACATTCTGAAAATAAAATATATTCCTTATCTTCAAAATATAGTATGAATTGTTGTGTTAAGTGAAACATTTACAATTCTTATATGTGGATGTCTGACAAGTATAAGTACTCAGACCTTAGACAAATACAGCTCCAAAACAATATATGGAACAATTAGTAAAGCAGAATTACCGGTACTTTTGTCAAAACTGATTGGGAAACATGTCTGGCCTCTAAGTCAGTCAGTCCAGTCAGTTTATATCCGAATATTTGTATTCACTGTGAATATTCCAGGGATAAACTCTGGACAATAACCAATATTAGTATACCATAAACTGTGGTGTCTGCAGGGCCAGATTTAGGGGCTAAGTTTTCTCTAGATGCGAATCTTTCAGACGGCATTTACACAATCTACATAAGAAAAAGATACGTGGATTACGCTAAAAAAATTACTACGCAAGCACAATAGTAAAAATCGCTAAACACCGGACATATATGTCATAGTTCGGTACTCTGAATACGGGCCAGAATCTGGAACCAGAGACCCAAAACACATCAGAGGACTCGAGGATATAATATCAGCAGGCACAGATACATGTTGCTCTTACAGGGAAGTGGTGTCAGTGAGGGGTTTAAATAGAGCTGCTGATCAGTGAGTTCCAGAAACTGTGTGATAATGCTTACAGCAGAGAGTGAACACCAAGAAGCAGTTAGCTAAAAGAGGGTCATGTGATCAGTAAAGGTAAACAAAAGACATACGGTACAGTGAAAAGTACTGTGATCATGACAATAACAGAAGTACCATGACACAGTTCAGAATTCTTTCCACTGGGATCTTTAAGCCTGTGTGACTTAGGACTGCGCTAGGGCCCTTTGGAAGGTTAGGGCTTGGTACCAGTTCCAACTTGTACCACCTTGTCATTGACGCAGAAAGTGGCAACCCTTGGCACATACCTAACCAAAATGACAGTTATGTGTGCCTAACAGGAAATATGGATATATATGTATAAATGTGATTGTTATGATCTGGTCTAGAAATTGAGGTAGAAAGCAGTGAGTGTATAGGGCATATTTAAGAGTTATGGTGAACAAAAAAAATTGGTCTCATTGAAGTAATTTTGAAAAGGATCCAGGGACAGAGGTAGGTCCCAAGGGAGTGTTTAACATGTGCAAGTTTGAGATGATTAGTAAAGAGTTTTTTTTGATAAGGAACAGCTCAGAGAAGTCTCAGAAGTGTAAATGAGAAGAATTTTTAAGAGTGTAATAGGCAAGAAAATTTATGTTAGATCACAAATGTATTTGTTTATAAATCGAATTCTGCTCAGCAAGGTTAAAAAGCATCAGATTGTTGAAATCTGTATTTCAGTTAGTATATTTGTTTGTTAAAAATCTTACAAGAGTGGGGTCAAAAGGATCAAAGGTCTATTCCAGTGGTTCCCAAACTTTCCCAGTTCGAGGCACCCTTAGGGTCTCCATATTTTTTTTAAGGCACTCCTAAGACAAAAATACAATAGAATACAATAGGAAATAGAAACATTCCGAGGCACCCCAGTGAGAGCATCGCGGTACCCCTGGGAGCCGCGGCGCACAATTTGGGAATCACTGGTATATTCTAAAGACTAACACCAGTGAAGAAAGGGTGACATATTATTTTATATTAGAAAATGGTCAAGGAGTTTGAGTTGTCCAGGTCATAAAGACCAGTCTGGACTTGTTTTCTTTTTCTTGGCAAGTTATTTGATGCCAATGATAGCACAAGCATAATGATACCACACCACATTAAGTATATACTTAACATCCAGGAAGGGTTTTCTTGTTTATTGTCCACAAACAGAGGTTTTATAAAATGTGCATGGTACCACCTTGAATGGTTTTGGGACTTTACTTGCCTCACTAGTAAAACCAGAGGATGCTGTGTCTAAAGAATACTGGGCCCAGAGACCTGACTATTAATTCCCTTTTAGTATAATTTCTGCTTGAGAAAAATGATTATCATTATATTTATCAGTGTGCACATTAGGAATTTGTAATTGTAGTCGTAGTACTATTAAACACTTAAGGGAATATTTAATATATATATATATATATATGACAAGTCTCATAATAATTTATTTTTCGATTTATCAAATCTGCGTCAATCATCCAAAGAAAATGAAATAGTAATGCACCACAACAACGAAAACAAGGGGTAAGCCTTGACAATCTGCGGCTATCGGGCTAATGAACAGCACAGCATGATGGCGAGTTGGCAATAAAGGGCCTGATTGAGACCTACGTCTGTGCGTTTTTACATTGTTCGTAAGCATAAAAATGGCCATTTGTACTTACTGCGCATGCGAGGGGCAGATGTTACGCAACAAAATTCTGAGCATATGGGCCTTGAGTGTATCAGCCTCGTAACAACGCTCGAGGGAGCGTGCCTGCCATACGAAATCCGGGCAGTCATATTTCATCTGTTGCGAACAGTATTAGAGTTGAGAGTTGATGTTTTCTATCCCAAGTCTAAATAACAGTGTGATAGTAAAGCTGGTCAGTATCTGTGTGCAGTAAGCAATTCAAAGATATATCCCTGCATGCAAAGAATAACAAATTTTAAGCACTTACTTAAGTTTGGATGCAGCCCATTGTGTTTAGCACAGTTATTTAAATTTAGGGGCACTACTAACATAACATATGTTGTAAGTGTATGTACATTTTTTTTTACTTACCAACATGGGCTGGGTCCAGAACTACGGCCGTCTTCCACAGATTATGTACAACTACGGCCGTCTTCCACACAGATTATGTACAAAAGCTACTACGCATGCGCAGTAGCTATTGTTCATTGAATTACGGCCGTCTGTGGAAGACGGCCGTAGTTCTGGATCCGGCCCATGGTATACAAAAATGTGGCTTTTATGGATGTAATATCAAGTGTTCTACTTCACACAATCTTATAGTAAAATATTAATCCTTCTAATCCTTTCTTCTTATCAACTCATAGTAGTGTGTAAATTCTAGCTTTCAAAAGATGCTCTTACAGCTACTAGATAACAATAGACAGAATATATAAAGGGAGATATTGAGACATGCAGATTGCCAAATCCTTATCTAAATGATGATTCTTTAAACTAAAACTACATAAGATAATTTTTCTTTGAGAAACATTGTTTTTAGTATAGTACTCTCTTGTCATATTGCATTTTGATAATAATTTAATACCCATTAAACAAGCCAGGAAAGTCTAAAAGCGCACACAAGAAATAAATTATTCTGACATATAGTGACTGCTGCTGATGTTGTTAATAATGAAAACTATACCATATGTAATATTAAATAGAACTGCCTACAGATATTATATTTAATAAAAAAAAATATTATAGTATAACTTCCAAGAACGGTAATATTAATATTTAAACAATAATAACACTGTTGAAAACTTCTGCATCAATCAAAATACAAGTTTGTAGAATGGGGGAATACTTCAACTCATTGGCAATGAAGGTCACCATGTCTGCTGGCAGGTAGGGAAAATGGTGTGAACAAAAATGTGTAACATCCCATGCAATATCCATTTTATTTTTAAATCTCTTTGTAAGTGGTTTTTACAAAATATAACATTGATATCTTATAATCAGCATATTACAAGAATCTATCTCCAGGCATGGGGATAAAGCACAGTTTTACACACGGAACATATATAATGTTTATTCAGAATTTAAACTCCCATTAGTGCCTATTAGTTCAGCACATTTTTCTAATCCCTGGTTTAGAATGTCAGTTAATCAGATGGTTTAGCTGCGCTGCTAGGTAATAGTTTTGAAGAAGTGGAAAGCCCAACCCTCCATCAATGGTTAATATTGGCAATAACGTCCTTTGTAGTCAGGATTTTTTTTCATCCTATATAAATCTCACTCATGCCGATGGCAAGCAAGCAAGTGTGGGCGTGGGGACCGACACTGGGAGAGTCTGGAATAAGAAAGTAAACATGGGAATAAGTTCATTTTAATTATGTTTATGCGTCCTACTGTATTCAGGAGATAGTGACTTCTACCCCTCTAAGTCCTGTGTGAGCGATATGATAAGAGTATTGTTAGCAGAATGTAGAGCATTGTATGTCTTAGTGATCTGTATTCCTAATTATTTTTTAGAAGATGGGCGCCATTAAAAATGAAAGCTGATCATTAGGTCCTGTGGGGTGTTATGAGGAATATGAAGTGCTAAAGATTTCGATTTAAGATTTGACGACTTAAGGTTTGAGTGATTCCTGCTTAGAAATAATGGTAGGTGCTAGGTCCTGATATAGCTGTAGTTTAGTCACTTCAAAGATAATATAATAGAAATTTCGATTCATAAACATTTTCTTTTGTAATAAAAGAGAAATCATAACATGAGCTCCAATGGAGGGTCCCCTTCTTTGCTTGAGATATCCCATTCTAATACAAAATCACTGTCTTCTGCGAATGGAAGCAATGACCAGAATAGCTGCTACAGAGTGGGCTCAATATCTTTAGGTTCCACCAACTTTGGGATGTTACTCACACCTTTTTCCAAGTCTTCATTTTTATACTTTGCATTTTCAGCTCTCTGCTCAAATAAACAAGTTGTCTATTCACGTCCTACTGGAATTGTTGATGCAGAGAAGACAATTGGTCAAGTGTTTGAGTGCATTTGGAAAGATCAGAAATATATTTTTGTAAAGCACCCATTGGTTTTCATAATTCCAATATTGGTCCAAATCCATTTGGAGAGTGTGAAAATTCTCTTTAGCAGTTTTTTTAACGCCATCAGTACTTTTAATCTTGTTTCTATGAGAGGTGCGCATTTTTTATGATGTCTGTCTAAATGAAAGGTTTTCTGCCCCCCCTGTGTGTTTTCTTTCTATTAATTTGCCCATTTCTTGTGTGCCCATCCAGTCCTGTGCTCTGACAGGGCATGCTGATGCTTGTAGAACTACAAGCATCAGCA
This sequence comes from Limnodynastes dumerilii, assembly GCA_011038615.1. Taxonomy (NCBI): domain Eukaryota; kingdom Metazoa; phylum Chordata; class Amphibia; order Anura; family Limnodynastidae; genus Limnodynastes; species Limnodynastes dumerilii. The sequence goes on from WWET01000396.1 coordinate 297,235, forward strand.
TGCCCATGGATGCCAGGGCATGCTGCCGCTTGGAGAACCACAAGCGTCAGCATGCCCTGCCAGCCATGGCCTGCTGCGCGGGGCCCGCTGCGCTGAATACATGCCCCCATCACATTAACAAAAAAAATGTCAAAATGTACATTCAAATATTTTTACACATACTTACCTACTCTGCTGGGGTCCAAGTCTTCTAAGCTTTTAGGGGGGGGTGGCCTTGGCAAAAAAAAAAACCATTGTGGAACGTCGCAACTCATGTCTTCTAGCAGGACATGCCCGGCGGTAATGACAGGTTCAATGTCATTGGCCAGTGTCTGAAATAACGAACGTTATTTCAGACATATACACCAATGACAGTGAACCTGTCATTAGCGTCGGGCATGTCCTGTTAGAAGCACATGAGTTGCGACGTTCCACAATGGTTTTTTTTTTTTTTAATTCATAAAATTTCTTGTTCACTCGCATCGCTGTCTGCCCATTTTATGCAGCGAGGGGGCGAATTTTATAAAACAATTGAATTGGCATATTTTTTACGCTGACTGCTGTGCGAAGACAACTTATTTTTTACGTTGGCGTATTTTTGAAAAATATGCCGACAATTGAATCGGGCCCAGAGTGCAATCAGCCTCCATATCATGGTCTGAAGTGAGGTGCCGCTTGGCTCTGGCTATTATCCTGCCTTGTAAAGTGATTGTGATTTCCACCATACTATACTTTTTACCTCTTGCTGGGGTTTTGTGGGAATTCATGGTGGACAGAGTTGTGTTCTAATGGAGTGCTGTGCCACTTTGTTGTACTAGCTGGATCTCCTTCAGTGTAGTCATATGAGGAGAGACAGATTCTTTTGACAAGTGTCAACCAGAAATAGAGATGATGACTGTGGATGAACATGAGCTTCTTCAACCTGTAAACTTAGTTTAAGTAGTTCAGCAGAAATCTAGACATCGAGTGCCTCATCACTCTGTGGTGCCAAACTGCCCAGGTCCAGCCCTTCTGTGTATTTATACCATAGAGCACTGGCTAACTTCACTGCATATGAACACCATCACTACCCCCTCACACTGGGTTTTTAACATTCTTGCACCCTCTTATTTCTATGGCTACACCTTCAAAACCACTGCTAGATCAGTACAGACCTTCTTTCCAGTACCAGAGAACCCCTGTAACCCATACTCCTCTCTATGTCCAGACTGCCCCTGTAACAGACATCTTTACAGTGCCTTATCCTCTCTATACATTTCTCCCAGCACCGTAAGGACACTCAGTAAGCAGAGTAAAGTTATCGGTTGCTCTGACACAGGAAAGAGAGGAGCAGAGATTTATATAGACAGTATTGCTCCCAGTTATTATAAGCCCCCACTCAACCCATATACTTTTCAATATAATGCTGCTTTGTGAAATGAAGTGTAAAACAATCAAAGGGCCTCACATTAATTTCAGAGCCATGAACAGATACAAGTGAGCATCAGTGCCAGGAGGATAAGCTGAGCAGTGGCTTGTGTATTAATCCTCCTGAAAACACAAGTCGTCACACAGCCAATTTCCACCAGCGGCAATACTTACTGCTCGGCTAAGCAGTACAAGTAAATGCACCCGATGATGGGGATATCGGAAACTCTCTTGATACATGGGGACTAATTTATTAGGTCACATTTGATAGGAATG
>WWET01000396.1:298922-309856 GCA_011038615.1 Limnodynastes dumerilii
CCGGTCCAGACAGCCTTATTTTCGGTACGTAGATTGCATATATGCGGTCCTAAAGACCGCATATACGCAATCTATGTACCAAAAAGATACGTAGATTACGTTAAAAAATGACTACGCTTGCGTAGTATACAATTTCGGTAAACACTGGACGTATATGCAATACGTCCGGTGGTCTGAATACGGCCCAGTGTTAGCATAAAACATTTACCTGTTGGTAGAGAAATCTTTGCAACTCCGGGAGTCGCAACTCTGTCGCTTTCTATAATGGAGCCCTAACCGTCCATGTACCAAAGCCAAACCCTAACCCTTAATGTCCCACAGCCTCTCCCTAAGGCTCCATGTCCTGCAGCCTATTCCTAACCTTCCCCTTAAGTCCTAACCCTAACCTTAGCTGCTGAAGCCAGTCACTATTGAGAAGGGGTCTAAATACTGACCCGTTCCCAATAGCAGTTTTCTATATAGTGAGCAGTCTGAAGTTTGTATAAAGAAATATTTAACATTAAACACATCAAAACAGTAAAATTGTCACTGTCGATGCCATGGACAAAGCAAGCAGAATATACTATAATACAGTAATACTATCAATACATTATACTGTACACCAACAAGTCTTTCAGTGGAAAAACCCACACAGAACAAGTCTCTTCATCTGTGTTTCATTCACTAATAGACCAAAATCTGATCCAAATGAAAGTGAAATGGAAAACCTACGATTTAGAGTTTTATATCTTTTAGAGTTTTAAGAGAGAATATTTAATGGCTCCAGTGTATGGCCAGCTTAAGCTGCACCTGTCCCTGTCAGATGTTTGGCGGAGCATGACAAGAAAACTGTGCTGCTAGGGAGCAACAGCTGAGTGGCAGCTAACGTACTATCATGATCAGCCAATCAGCCAAACTCTTACAACAAATAAGTGGTCCTTAAGGTATCACTCACTCTAATCCACCTGTATTAAGCAGCTGCAATTTCAATAGATATATTTAGAGAACACTCAAAAGTAACACTTTCCACCTTAACATAATTATTCCATACCACCACTATCAGTGCACTTATGTCATCAATAAAATGCATGTTCTTGTTTGAATTAAACGTTGTTGTATCTATTAAGAGTTATGTAAAAAAAAATGGATACTAAAGAACTGAATTTGTAAGTATTGAATGTCAAGCAATGGTGTGTAAAAAATGATGATTTGCTCAGCTGCTCTTTAACACCACACCAGATTAATCCAAAATAATATTTAGTTGGACTTATTATGTATTATGTGCATATGTAAAAGGGGAATATTTTATTTTCTATGGTTTGTTAGCTTGCAGGCTGAGTTTTAAAGTTTCAAATGAATAAAACGTTGTTTAGGTTATATGTCATAATTTTATCTTAATACTTTGAGACTAAGAAAAATATGTTAAACATCCATTTTTATGTAAATCTTCATCTCAGCTGGCAGAACAGTCTGGAAAATCTTCAGCCTGAACACTCAGCAGATTTTGTACTAGAATATGAATATCATTAATGTGAATTGAATGTTTTATTGTTTGTGATATATTAAAGTTCACAAAAGTTTCCAGAACAATTTCTAAGAATATTTACTGTCAAAATGAACCTGTATTTCTTTTTAAAAGTAAGTTACAGATGGATATTTTTGCAAAGCATTCTGGGTTAAAATGTAACATTTTTGTCAAATTTCTGAATGGGTTTGAAAAATATATCTTTTAAAATGTATTATTATGCACTGTACATTGTTTTCATTTTCTGCACAATGTTTAACCATTACACCTAATAGAGAGTATGGCTTTCTTTATATTACATATACAGAAAAAGTACTTAAAGGAACCATTTAGCTGCATTTTAGAATGTCTTATGAAGGAAAATTTAAATAATCGAAAATCAGGAGTATGCTGGCTCACATCTTGTACAGTAGTAACAGAGGACTGGATTCACAGCTAAGATTGCAAGGGGACATAAACAAGCCGCTTGCATAAGCCCCCTTGCATCTGCAAATGCGTCAGATGTTACGCAGCAGATCCGTCTGCAGGAATGGACTTTGCCTTTCCGCACGGCATAATCCCACAACAGAGGCTGGGTTTCCCATCTGATAAGGGATATGTGGTGGTGTTACGTAGCAAGTTTGTACAGACAAATATCCGTCGTCTAAATTTAAGGTCGGATCGCGTCATTAAGCCCCGCCCCCACATGCGGCGGAATCTCCCGGAGAGAAGCTGCAAAAAGTCGGCAACCATGATTTAAGGTTGGATTATGGTCATGCAAGTATGTTAGTTCTATGTGCAAGCAAGCAAGCAAAAGTATTTTCCCTTTATGCAGAATAATTAAAGTTAATTTGCTCCCCTCACATTGTAACATGGTTTTACTCAGGTCTACAATTGTACATGTTTTCTTGCAAACTCAGCCACAAGAAGTTGCTATAGACTACATGCCCCTTTGCCGCATCATGGCTTTGTGTGCTGCAATGTGTTAATTTAATACCCCACTAATAATAGTTTTTAGGACATAGTTGCTTTAGTTTTGATCCTTGTAACTGTATTGTGCATAATTCTTGTGATTTTCATCCTGTAATGGTATTGTGCAATGCCATTGCCTATACTCAGTAAAGGCATCTAATAATATTTTGCAATTGCAATCTTCAGGATAATGACATAACACTGGATGCAGAATTACAATTGTGTATGTGTTGTGAACTCAGTATTGACCTGTATTTGCAAGATGGTATGGCAATTTTACAGTAGATACAGTACAGGCGTGTCCTACCTGCAGCATCCTATCCAGATTTCCAATCTGTCCCCAATTTAGGTGAGGGTGGATCAGAAATCTTGAGGTAGGGGACTCGTTTCAGAAGTCCACGACAGTGATAAAAATGGCCTCCTCTCGCTCGGCTGTATTCAGTCCACAAAAATTGTTTGACATGTTCTCTGTTGCACTTTAATGCAACTAAAACAAAAATATATCTATTCTGTTTTTTTCTTCAATTATGGCTAGGTTACATACTGTACAAGATATAAATCTTAAATTTAACCATCGATGGTATAATGCAAGTCAGGATAAATAGATAGTATAGAATTGTAGAATGATCCAGTGACTCAGCAATACATTAGCTTCTTTTTTTTTTTTAACAAACAAACAATAAGCCAGCAGTGGCCTTTGATGCTCCCATCACATCAGTGATCCATCCATGGAGATATCTAATTAGGCTAATGTGTGAGTGAGATAAATGTAGTGAGTATTTGAGTGGAGGGAGGGGTTCCAGAGAGACTATACGTTTATTGGCAGGAAGTTGGCATGTAGTGGATGGCAATGCCAAGTAGAAAAATGAAAGAATTTCTTGATCAATTTATGGAGTATGTGATGGTAGTGTGCAAATATATTTCACCCAGCACTGAAACAGAATCAGTGTCAAGATTACCTTATCAGATAAAGTTTGAAGCCAGTCCATTTGAAATAAAAATAATAATCTGGATGTGGCCATGTCTAATAATGGTTTAGCATTTGATATCCAGTTTTGCAATATGGCTTTGTGCCCCACAGCAGAGAGCATAGTCACAAGTTTAGTATCTGAGCTTTGTATGCCATGTTGGCCGGCAAAAATATATTTATCCTTATGCTATTACAAAATAAAATACATATAAAATGATATCAACTATATAATCTAAATATTTATAGAATAANNNATCTAAATATTTATAAAATAATATCTATAATTATTACAAAAATCATGTTAAAACTGTTTAAAGGTCAATTTCAGCTTTATTTGTAGTTATTGTTAGCTAGTCTTTCATTTAGTTTTTCAGCGTGATATCTAACAAGACAACACCCACCTAGTTATCCATATCTGCCTAATGCAAACTTAAGTTAGTAGCATGACATTATTCAACAGTACTAAAAATACAATTAATGTATCACTGTTCTCTAAGTTTCCTGGGAAGGAACAGCAGGCTCAACTACTCTCTCTTTCTTTTACTGTAAATTGTAAAATCTCAAAAAAGATTAAAAATAAAATAACTCCTCAAAGATGATCAATATATAATAATCTAAAGGAAACATTTATATAGAATTAATCATGGTATATTGACCAGTAAAACCCCTTGTTATTAAACTATTTATCATTATATAGTAAAATACGAAGTGGTAAACTTTTTAGTTAGCATGCAGCGCAGGGTTGGTGTATGGCAAATATAACAAATGACTCTTCTTTACTTTCATAAATGATTTCAAAGAACAAAACATACTTTTAACATTGCATAAGTATTACATTAGTTTAACTAAATGTTGCATTCATAAATGCATATCTTTAACTTACTGAACACCAACTATGCCAACTAAGAACAAAAGATGGCAGCATTGCATCAAATAATATTTCTAAAAAGTGGCTATGAACTGTTGCCCTTCTCACTAAAAACACAGAAAACATCATTATTATTATTATTATGATTGTTGTTTTTACTATCATTAAAAATGATTCCTCATTGGTATACTATTGGAGAATAAACAGTGTACATTATAGACACACAAGCATGGACAAAATGAATGATTATAGTATTAGTAAAATGATAGCCAGAGACTAAATTAGCTATTTTGTGGTTTTTTTTATTACTTTTTACTGGAAAGTACTATTATATAATATAACAGTAAATGTAAATCAAAACAAGTACATACAAAAACAAAATATAGGGTAACAAAAGTATAAATATAGCATAAATAAGGGTGCTGAGTTTGGAAGGGCAAAACTGGTGCAAGTATACAGATCGGCTTTTTCAATGTGAGGGGTGATAATTAATTTTACATTTTCTGCATGCAGGGAAAGTACTTTACTTTTGCCCATAGATCTCACATACTGTGTAGCTTTATGTTTCATCTATAGATTAGAGTTCAGCTAAGGAAAGTCATCTTTCAATTCTAATATAGCTTTCACAATTTATATTTGCCCCCCCTTGCAGTTCAACATGGTATTGCTCAGGTCTACACTTATACCTTAAAAAAAGGTGTAAGTGCAACTCTGGATCGTCCCCAAGACATAAGAAAATATGTTGGTATTATGAGGGACCCCAATACCCACAAAACAAAGACGATGTGTGTGTGTGTGTGTGTGTGTGTGTGTATATACCTCCAGTCCCCCAGTCCATTCACTAATTCTTACCCTAACCCTCCCCTCTCACTACCCTAAGCCTAAACCTAAACCTCCCTTCCTGGCAGCCTGACCCTAACCCTCCCTCCCCTGCAGCCTGACACTAACCCTTCCTACCCCGCACAGATAATTTACTCACCTGTCCCTGGTCCGATGAGTAGTGGCGGAGGTGCGGCGGAGGGATATTGCGGTGCTGCGGAGGGATATCGCGGATTGTGAAAGTGAATGGGGGAAGTAGGCCAACCGATATATATATATACGCCAAGTGCCGGACACCCACAGATATATATACAGAACGCTTAGCCAGTCAAGGCACAGGTGCAATTACATGAGAAGTGGAGTGCCACACACCAAACTGTTATATATTTTGGGGTATTCTAGCAATACCCACAAGTGTAGGCACCCCCCAAAACCCCCCTTTTTTTCGATACATTTCTGCTTGTAACCTTTCAGCATGGCCGGGGAACAACAGGTTACTCCACTAACGGCAAACATTGATGAAGTACAGAGAGCTTATGTACCACAGTTTAATTACCCACTTACTGATGTCTTATAATTTTCGGATGTGGAAGTGGAGAACATACGGTTCACAGAAAGCTGGACTGAACATGGAGGCAAGGCCACTAATATTGAGATATATCGCGAATTACTTAAGCTCAAGAAAAAAGAGCAAGATTTTCTCTACCATGGGATTACCCTTAGTGAATACCACAAGGAGTTTAAAATTCCTAGGGGCTTCCGAATTTCTAACCAACCTACAATTGGACGGCAGAACCCGGAGTTCTGCCGCAAATGGATTGCGATACTCAACAAATGCAGCCTGGACCTTATGTTACTGGTAATAGAAGAATGTAGAGACACCCTGACTCGTACGAGGACTGAGATTACAACATATGAAAACACATATCTGGCCAGCCTTCATGTAGATCCAGACACGGAATGGACTAACAAGTTACAGCAACAAATAGATCGCTACAAAAGCGACCTTATAGCGTTCAAAAGACAAAAACTTAATACGGTAAATAGAGACTACATGGACTTGATAGTGTACAGCTGGCTTAACAATTCAGAGAACTCTAACCCTCGTAAGAGCAAAAATAATAGAAGATTTCTATCTAAACGACAACATCCATTACAACACTTGGAGTCAGAACAGTCCAGCTCCCAATCGGCTAGTGAGGCTGAAACGACTACAGATGAAAGTATTCCATCTACCTCAGGCAAGCCCCCTTTAGGGGTTATTACCCGCGCTCAACTAGGATGCGGGGAATCAGACCAACGAGGAGGGGTAGGCAGAATGAGAGGGGCAAGGGGAAGATCAAGAACACCCCGCGACTAGTGTTTAACCTATCTGATAAACCCCTATCCAAATCACATCTGGATGTTTTAAACAAAGGACTATCGTTTATACCCACTGTACACCCTGATCCTCTCACGTGGCGACTGGAAGTATACAACTTCAATAGACAATTGAAGCTCAAAGAGTACTTTAATAATCAAGCAGCCACCCCCTATGTACCATCCACCTTTAAGACCATTTCAGGATTCAATCCTCCCTCTCTTAATTCGTCTATTAAAACATTCTCACGAATATTGTATAATGAGGAAAAATCCTTTAAATCCATCAAACAGATACCTAATCTGTCCAAAACTGAAAGAGCAGCACTTAAAGATCTGGCAGGGGATAATACAATTATAGTACGCCCAGCGGACAAGGGAGGTGGTATCGTGCTACAAAATCGCATCGACTATATCTAAGAAATAGAGAGACAATTGGCTGACCCACAAGTATACAGCCGCCTTACACATAATCCAACCAGTGTATACAAACAGGATTTAGACAAACTGCTCACTGAAGCAGTGGAGATGGGCTATATTTCAGCAGAACTCTGCAAGTTTATTGTGCAGGAACATCCAAAGGTCCCGCTGCTTTATACAACACCTAAAATACACAAATCCTTACAGGCTCCGCCAGGTCGCCCCATCATATCCGCAAGGGGGTCCTTGTTCTCCAATTTGTCTAAGGTGCTGGATCACTATCTGCAGCCGATTGTCAAATCCGGCAAATCATTCATTGGTGACACGACGGATTTGTTGAACAGTCTTAACAAGATTGTAACCATTCCCCTGGGGACAGTATTAATAACAGCTGACGTCTCCAGCTTATATACGTCTATTCCGCATACTGAGGGGTTGAAAGCCGTACTGGACCACATAACAGACAATGTACTGTACCAGGGCCCAGACATTAACCTGTTCATGACACTACTAGCGAAGACACTACAAGAAAACTATTTCTATTTTAATGGTCAATTCTTTTTACAACGCACTGGATGTGCTATGGGCTCATCGGTAGCTCCAGCCTTCGCGAACATTTATATGGACTCATTTGAACATCAGCACATCTACAATGACCCTATTTTTCAGACACATTGCATCTTTTATGTACACTACATAGACGATCTGCTGTTTCTGTGGAAACAAGGTGGAGAGACGTTTATCACCTGGATGGAACAACTGAATGGTCGAGACACCCCTATAAAATTTACGTACGAAATAGGGAGCACGAAGATCAATTACTTGGATGTATGTATATCGATTACAAACATGCAAATCATGACTAATCTGTACACAAAACCAACGGATCGCAACAATATGCTACATGCAAATTCGCACCATCCTCCAGCGTTGAAGTACAGTCTCCCGTACTCACAAATGATGTGGATACATCGAATTGTGGCAGACAGTGCTGCATGGGAAGAACAAATGACAACCATGATCGATAAATTTTGTCAGCGTGGATATTGCAAGAAGAAACTCCTGCAAATTAAAGACAAAGTCTCTAACATCCCTAGAGAAACAATATTGCAACCGAAAAGCAAAAAGCCTATCCAAAATAGACTTCCATTTGTCCAACAATTTAATGCATACAGCAATCAAGTTAGAACAACATGTAGACGATGGTGGCCAATAGTCGCGGAGGACCCGGAACTGTCTTCAATCAAAGACCATACTATCATGCCTTGCTATAGACGAGGCAGAAATCTACAAGATTTGCTGGTCAAATCAGACGTAACTATCATGTCTAAACCCGTGTTAAAACCAGGATGCTTTAGATGCCTACAATGTGTTACCTGTAGATATATGCAAACTGGGGAGGTGTTCTTCCATCCCCATTCAGGAGCCAAGATTAAAATACAACATCCTTTAACCTGTCGCTCCTCATTTGTTATATACCTGATACAGTGCCCATGTGGATTGGCCTACGTGGGGAAGACCCGTAGGTCATTCCGGGAACGTATGGCACTTCATAGGAGTAATATACGAGCGGCCCTGATACAAGGCACAAGTGAACAATCGGTAGCCAAACACTATGTTAAAGCCAAGCATTCCTTGTCAACACTGAGATACCGGATGATAGATATGGTGCCACCACTTATACGAGGAGGAGACCGAGACAAAGTGTTGCTCCAACGAGAAACAAAATGGATTGTAAAGTTGAACACCTTGAGCCCGAGTGGCATGAATGAACACATTAATTATGCTTGTTTCACCTAATGAGTGGACTAGATCCAGCAAGATGACATCATGTACCTTCTGCAGGACTTTTATTACATGTATTAGCTGGCTAAGATATTGTCATTAGTGGTCATCTTATTATTAGCGTGTTTCTCATAGATATTCTTATTGGTCCACAGACACTCGGCTGAGATGGAGGTGGATGGATGATATCTTGTTGGCCCATTAGATCTTGGCTATTTCTGCTTCATAGCTTATTGTGGTAGGCTACCCACTAGGAGCTCATTAGTGTATTTGTATGTCTTTGTATGTCTATTCTTCTCTTGGTTTTTCTACTGTTTCCGGTTTTCTCATACAGTAGTTTTAGGCTTTGCATGTCTTTTAGCCTTTCTCCTTCTTTGGTTTATAGTCAGGCTTCTTATCCTATGCCTTTATGGCTCTATTCTTTGTAGAACCGTGTATTGTGTTTCCCTGCTTTTTTCCCATTTTGATGATGCCTGGGATGGTTGCCGGCTGCCTGGTTCCATAACTATTAATTCTCAGGGTTGTTTAGTGGTCAGTCGAGTTATAGCCTCTGGTCCTTTAGCCTTATTCCTAGTTGGTTGTTAGATCATCCCTCTCGTTGCTATGTGTTGCCCTCTTTCCTATGTCCCTCATAGGGGATGCGCCAGCTTTCAGACTGGACTGGTTGTTCAGGCTGGCATGTCTAGCCTTTTCTGTTATATAGTTCTTCTAGCTTTCAGAACTCTCGCCCCTACTAGTGATGTTTCACATTATTTTTTGTTACCGTTATATAGTGTGAGATTGTTTTTAACATATTTTAGCATGTTTTGCACAGCACTTCATAACACACCCGTTTTAACTGTTGTTTCATGAATTTGCACCTATTAGCTGCTTTTTAGTAGTTTTTGTTAGCAGCTTCGTACTAATATGTTATGCACACTGTTGTTTACACGTTGTCTAGCCTGTGAGGTCATCTGTGGTGCGACGCGTTGCCAGGACAACGGCGGGACGCCCCTGGGCGGTCGTTTGGCGGTCGCAGGAGATGCCCTGCCGGAGGAATGGTGCACGTGCTCCCGGACCCTCAGGTAAGAAAGTATTTATTTCTCACTTGCAATGTATTTGGTAAAATGTATCCCTGATGAAAGAGCCGATTAAATAGGCTCTGAAACGTCGGACCACACGGTGATGTATCTGTGAGTTTTTTTGTAAGACGCCAAGTGCCGGACACCCACAGATATATATACAGGATGCTTAGCCAGTCAAGGCACGGGTGCAATTACATGAGGATTGGAGTGCCACACACCAAACTGTTATATATATATATATATATACACACACAGAAGTTGGAAAGACAATCTGCCATTTTCACAGTTACTCCGCCTGAGGAGGAACTGTTCTTCTGTAGAGAAATTTGAAGAACAGTCCCTGATCTACAAATTAATACTCAGAGATAGAAACTACCCTGAAAGTCTTATCCAGAGTAGTTACTTAAGAGCGAGAAATTTGGATAGAGAGCCTCTACTGCAACACAAAACTAAGAGTAATGGCAAGTTACAAAATAGAAGTGCTCCCACTAGTCATGTCGCCCCCACACCAACTAACAGCTTAAACCCTTTACCATCTATAATAGATTGCCCTTTGGTGACAGATTTCAATAGTTCCAGTAACCAAATTAAATCATTCATTGCAAAACATTGGCCCATTTTGAAACTGGAACCGCTTCTCTCCCCCTATCTGCCTGAGAAACCTTCCGTTAAGTTTAGAAGGGCTAAAAAATTTAAATCGGTCCTTACACCAAGCCTTCTACCTATGGAACCTAAAAGGGATTCAAATTTCTGTAAAATGAGGGGCTGTTACCCATGCAGTACTTGTAAAATATGCAAATATATCACGAAAGATAAGTATTTCTTTGATTCTACCGGTACCAATAAGTTAGAAATAACACATTTGACGAATTATAATTCTGACAACCTAACTATTACACTCTAAAAAAACAAAGTAACAACAGTAATTTGAATAAATAAATAAATAAACAAATACCAAGCAGGAATCCTAAAGTGAAGAATAAAACTGTGGATGGGTCAGGGTGGTGGGAAGGGAATAATAAACGAACTAAAATATGGCAGTGTGAATAGCAGTAAACAAATGAATGGTGATAATAAAAAGGGGTAAACTTAAAGTCTTTTGTCTTTAAAGTCCCTAAAGACAATAATGCAACAAGGGACAAACAACCTTGCTTCACTCTAAATTACATCTAAAAGAAATGCACAGGTATTGAA
>WWET01000396.1:310847-322088 GCA_011038615.1 Limnodynastes dumerilii
TATACATACACACACACACATACTGTTGGACAATAGATTACGAATCTGTTAGTTAGTAAAAAGGTTAAAATAATGGCAAATATGAATATTTAATATGCGTATTTAACACTATTTAACACTTTATATAAACGTTACTTTATATAAACACATTTATTTTTTTATTTACTAGTTTTTGCATGCATTAGACTAGCATATTTCTGTTAGTGCTTGGTTGTGTCACCCCTGCTCTGACTGCTTTACTCAATTTGTTACTTAGCCAATCTAAAATTTCCTGCTTCCTTGTCCATAGTGTGTGTGTGTGTGTGTGTAGTCAGTGGTTAGATGAATGAAGTGGGAGCTTTATTTGGCTAAGAAAAACAGCATATACATACACAGTCAGGTGCATAAATATTGGGACATTGACACAATTCTCATATTTTGGGCTCTATACACCACCGCAATGGATTTATAATGAAACAAACAAGATGTGCTTTTACTGCAGACTTTCAGCTTTAATTTGAGGGTATTTACATCCAAATCAGGTGAACGATGTAGGAATTACAACGGTTTCTATATTTATGCACCTGACTATATATGACGGCAATCTTACTCCTAGTACTGGATCTGCAACTAACCACAGATTGTGATGGTATGCCATCTGTATTGCTGAAAGAAGACGCCCATTAATGCTCCAGCCTTAATGTCATAATTTTATCATTTTATTGCTTTTGGGTGGTAACGTTTCAAAGGACTCTGATTTTGTGTCATTGTGAAAAACCTTAGTCTGGCATGTTAATCTGCAATGTTTTTGTCTATGGAATTTCTTAACTATGTATAGAGCATATATATATATATATAGTCCAAAGAAACAGAGTCACTCCAGAGACTTGGGAATACCGTGCATAAATGCCTATCCGGCTTCAATTTATTGCAAAGCACCGACGTTTCAACCGTCACCACAGTTTTTTTCAAGGTGTAGGATCAACAACATTAACAAGTGCAACCACCGAAACCTCTATATATAGAAAATAAAAGACACTTACCCCAGGTGACCTAGCACATGCAACTTCTGAACCGAAAACCACGCGCCAATGCTGCCTCCTTCGCACCTGGGCACCGGGGTCAAAGGTTAGGCTCGTCATCAGTTGCCTAGGAGACTGGGGAAGCCTATAAATTAAAACCAAACAACATGTTACCAGGGACCAAAGAGGGAACAAAAAAGTATAGAAGCCAAACATATTGTAGCCAGCAATAATAACAATAAAGTCAGATCATAAAAAACATGTTAAGGGTAATAGTTCACTTAAACCCAAAGGCGCGACCGTGTTTAACCCGTAAATCCACATGCATTCCTTTTTGAGAAGTGGAGACTCTCTGTCACCAGCCCTAGTTAGGGGGGGAAACATGTTCAATCCTTAACATGTTACCCTTAACATGTTTTTTATGATCTGACTTTAGGTACAGCGGTCGTATGCGTAAGAACGCCATTTCTGCCATTCTGCGCATGCGCCAGGCAGATGTTGCCTGGCGTAATCGATTTTTCAGGGAGCCCTGGATCAGGAGTCCGTAACTACACCATTGTTACGAACGAAGGGGCGTGCAGCACCGTAACTACGCTGTAGTTACGGAAGGTAGGCAGGGCGAGGGAGGGAAATTAGGAAGGGAGGGCTGTGTTAGGGCCTTAAGATCCTATGGCCGGTGTAATTACCCACTGTTATGCAGGCTGAAGTTAAGGTAGCCTTCAGCCGGCGTAACAGTGGGTAAATATGCCGGTCACAGGGGGAGTGTTGGGATAGCGCACCAGAGCTATGCTGGTCGTACTTACGGACAGCGGCCCAGCATAGCTCTGGATCAGGCCCATAGTCTGTGGTCAGTTGCACAGGATAAAATGTCAAATTAATATTTTCAAAAACAGTAATAATAGTTCAAAATCATTTATAAGAAGCAGTTTAAAGGTAACATCTCGTTCAGTCCACAGACTTTCTTTTTGTAGTAACAGTTTTTCTCTATTCTCACCTCTAGTAAGGTTAGGGATGCAGTCAATGGCTATGTACCTCAGGTCTTTCAGGGAATGTTTTTTATGTTGAAAATGTCTTACCACTGGTTGTTCTGAGGGCTTGCCCTCTATGGCTTGTTTGATAGCAGACTTGTGAATGCCATCCTTTCCCTCATGGTTCTGGTAGTTTTTCCCACATAGAGAAGTTGGAATGGACATTTGATAATGTAGATCAGGAATTTGCTTGTGCAGGTCAGGACACGGCAGACTTTATATATGTGTGTTTGTGGGTCCTCAAAGGTATATCCAGTATCAAGATATTGGCTTGTGGTACAGCCTGTACATTTATAGCACCCTGGTTTATGTTTTAGAAAGGATTTATTTGATGGATCTCTATCTGTAGTAATTTGATTTTTGCATAATATGCCCTTTAAGTTTCTAGCCCTAGTGTAGCTAGTCCTGGATTTGAATTCTGGAAGACTGGGCCCTGTGTTGACGAAGGGCCATAGAGTTTTGGCCTGCCATTTTTGTAAAGAATAATAGGTGCTTAAATTGTATAACCCACAGTATTTTGTTTTGCATCATTTTGTTTAGTTTAGGTTGTTTAGTTTAGGTTCCAAGGCTTTTTCCCTAGCGATTGCCTTTACTTCTGTTTTGGTTTGTTGCAGTTTTTTGTAATCATATCCCCTTTGTATGAATTTATGCACATTTCTTCCATCTGTTCTTCAGCTGTAGTGGAATCAACATTAATTCTCTTTATTCTCAATAGTTGCGAGTAGGAAAGCCCTTTTATTGTTGCTTTAGAATGATGGGATGAAGTGTGAAGAATGGTATTTTGACCCGTTGGTTTAGTATACACTGAGTTATTCAAAGCGGTCCCTTTTTTGTAATTTTTACGTCCAGATAATGTATTGACGTCAGGTTGCATTCAAATGTATATTTTATATTTGGGTTCATTTAGTTGATGTTTTCTATTACAGCAGTAAAGTTCTGTTTAGTTCCCTTCCAGAAGATGATGATAACATCAATGTATCCTTTATAGAAAAACACTTTGCCTACACACATGGGATTGTTCAGAAAAAGTTGATTTTCAATATTAAACATGAATGTATCACATATGTAGGGGCCACATTTGACCCCATTGCGCAACCTTGTTTCTGTAGTTAGATGTTTTTGTCAAAAAGAAAATAATTGAAAGTCAAGATCAATTCTTGAAGTCAGATTTACTAAGCTGCAAGTTTGGAAAAGTGGAGATGTTGCCTATAGCAACCAATCAGAATCTAGCTTTCACTTTCTTTTTACATAATAGAGAATGTCAGCTAAAATCTGATCAGCAACATCCCCACTTTTCCAAACCCACAGCTTAGTAAATCTGGCATAGGAGTTGTAGTATGAGTGATTTAGGGGGTCTCACGTGGTTGTGGTTTCTATCAAGGAGTTTACCTGCGGCCTCTATTCCCTCAGCATGTGGGATGCTGGTGTAAAGACTATTAACATCAACTGTACACATTAGCAGGTTCTCTGGGAGATTAGTCAGGTCTTTCACTAGTCGCAATAACTGCGTGGTATCCTTCAAGATGGTTTCTTCATTTTGTGTGAGAGGTATGAGGAAAAAATCCAGAAATATGGAGATAAGTTGGAATAAGGAATCTCGAGCAGATATTATCGGCCTTCCAGGTGGGTTTGTCATGTTCTTGTGGATTTTCGATACAGTGTATATGATAGGAATGATGGGATACTTCCCATGTATGAGGAATATGCTAATGCTGGACTGTCCAGTTTAACATGTCAAGTAGTTTTTCTTGGAAGATGTTAGTTGGGTATGATGTTAATTTTTCATATACTTGAGTATCATTCAGTTGTTTATAGATTGACAGTAATCAATTTTATTCTCAGCCACTTTTCCTCCACCTTTGTCTGCAGGTCTTATTATTATATTCTCAATATGTTGTAGATTTTTGTGCTTGTTGTTGGTCTCTGGTGAGGTTAGATGGTGCTCTTGGTAGTTGTTGAGATGCATTGTTTGTCATCTGAAATTGCATTGTTTGGCATAAAAATTATTTAATTGAAGGGTTATGGCATTGAGAGTCTAAGTTAGAAGCAGGTTTAAAGTTTATGTAGATGTTGTCTTGAGGAGCCATATTTGTGGGGTGCATATCAAAATAATCTTTTAAGCGCAATGGGCCGGATCCAGAACTACGTCCGTCTTCCATAGACGGACGTAGTTCAATGAACAATAGCTATTGCGCATGCGTAGTAGCTACTGTATGTAATCTGCGTATCATTTTGATACGTAGATTGCGTATATATGGTCTAAAAGACCGCATATACGCAATCTACGTATCGAAACGATATGCAGATTACGTACAATAGCTACTACACATGCGCAATAGCTATTGTTCATTGAACTACGTCCGTCTATGGAAGACGGACGTAGTTCTGCATCTACCCCAATGTTCTTCCCAGTTTGTGTTGATCCTTCTTCCATTGGAAGCTGTCACATTGATTTGTGCGGATAAATGAAAATCCTTTGTTAAGCACATCTAATTCTTGTTCTAATAGTGGTGTTGATAAATTATAAACTAGGTTTTCTTGGTTCGTAGATTTATTTTGCCTTTGTTTTGGCCCCCTATACTGAAAATCCCACTTGGAGCTGATATTTCCATCTGTTTCACTATCAGATGTATTTATTTTGCTAGACACCTTTGCAGCTGAAGCTGTGAATCTTAGCCTTGCCTGAAAAGGCCTGCGTTTGTAGAATCTTGTTTCTGTACCCGATAGCCATATGTACACTCTATTTTCAGAGTAATCATTTTGTACTTTTGTCAGTTTTTCTCTTTTGAATTTAGTAAGATCTGTGGTGAAAGTGCTTAATTGCTGTTGCAGCTTCAGGGTCCAATTTTGTGTTTTGTCTTTGTCCAGTGTTTCATTATGTAGTTGTTCAAACGTGTAAATTTTTACCTGCATTCTTATCATTTCTTTTCCTGATTCTTCTATAACAAGCAACATAAGGTCAAATGAAGCTCTGTTTAAAATTTCTACCAACTTCTCAGAATTACGGGTTGAAGCGCCCGGTGGTTGGCATGTTTTTAATTCTCAAAGCTCTGGGTATCAGCTTGTCACTATAGTAATTGGATAGTGTGACACCATGAAGTTTATATTCTTGTTTGAATTTCAACAAGATATGAAAGAGTTCAATGGGATTGGTTATATCCATATCCCCCATAAATAAATAAATAAATATTAGGATTGTTATTATGCTAATAACATTGTGTCCCCCTCATTTCCAAAACAACCAGCCCCCCGGGAGGAGGTAACATGGCTGATTTCCTTTCTAGAACACAGAAGAAAATCTGTTGGAGAGAAGTCAGCCATCTTGTTCCTCTTCTGTGAGTACACCCAAGGCTGTCAGTGGGCACGTGAAACATTATGAAATTTCCTATATTTATAATAGGGCATATTTTCTCAAATTGTGCAAAACAACCCTGTAATTATCTAACAAATATTATCCCCCCAAAGGCAAAATGCTAGTGTAATGTTTCCCAAAAAACTGACACAACATGTAGACTTTTAAAAAAGGAAGTGGAAAAAAATCTGCAACATTTTCCACTAGGAACTATTTGAAAGGTAAAAATGTCATCCTAACGTGAAAATGCTTTCTAAGATACAGCCCCTCAAAGACTATGCCCCCTCCTCACTTATAGAGTCATAAGGCAGAATGCTCCTTATTAGTCAGCCTTAGTATAGGGGCAAAACTGTGATACATAATACATCAAGAGCATATTTGCTTCTTGTGCATATAGATCAATTATAAGCAACATGTGGTACTCCAGGTGTTATAAGACTTTAAGTCCCATACATTTCAGATATCAGTCATGCCTACGGGCTTTTTATTTATTTTTTTAGCATGCTCTGACTTGTAGTTTAATAAAATCTGAAATTCCATATATTATATTTGCTGAAATCCCTGTTTGTGGTTTACATTTTTTTAAATTAAATTTACTTTCTGTACACACACTAAATTATTACTCACTTATTAGTAAAATCAAACAAACATGCTTGTATAGGAAAAGGAACAAAATACTTAACAAAAAGCAATACATGGCTAGGTCAACAAATACACTAATTTCAAGGGGAACAAAATAATGTGGATAATTAATTTTCCTTGTATACGAACTGCTCTGTTCTGCATGTTTTGCTGCCAGAGAAAACATCCAATGTGCAAATATGTTTCACATTATCTGCCCACTGTCAAAACTAATGGTCGCAGTTGACAGGCAATAAAGAACTTTTCTCCAGATGCCTTATGTAAATGTAAAACTTAGATATGTGCTTCTCCTAATAACTGCAAAATCACTTAAAACTTCCATTGTATTGAAACTGATCAGTAAGTGACATACGCAATAGCTGGAGATATTGTTAGCGTATGGTTATCTATAGACTTAAATATTTTATCTCCTGCCCTGTGCCCATTGTCATCGGATGATCACATTGGCGGTAAGATTACTCAGGCAGACTAAAGTATCATATATGTAGTGTTCTAGAACAGTAAAAATGTTTTGCTTTTTTTCTTTGTTCATACTGTACATAGCAAACCCATGTCTTATTCACCCCACCGCAGGCTTTTACCACTTTTTGTGGTTATTTACTTCTGAACTCTGTGTTGTGGCCCCCCAAAGTCTCATGTGTGTTTATCTGCTTACACAATGTACAGTTCCCTTTCAGTAGCTGTTAGATCAGTTTTAAGTGACCTAAAACTCATGTCAACTGTACACCAAACTAATCCTGGCTTCCAGAAGAATGCACAGTGCACATACACTCCCAGATAATCAAGACTGTTTCACTATCACCATGTGTCAATCCCAGATTTGTTTTTGGATAGTTTTGTTGGTGTTATGATAAATTGGTCCATGACATACACTATATTGCATAGTGTATCAAGTTTTAGTAATTACAATGACAAGACACTTTGTGGACTACTACTTGGCTATTGGACAACATAATACATGTAAAATATTTATTTAAAAAAACAAAACAAAAAAAACTTAAACTTGTATTCTTTCCCATTAATTTATTAAAGTAAAAAAGTTGTTTTATTTAATGAAAACACCATAAAAGCAAACAAAATAATCCAAAAACATCCTGGTAGGATATCTAAAAAAAAAAAAATTAATTATGTCAGTAGCTTAGCTTATTATTTTTAGTCATATAACTAATCCAAAGAGATAACAATATTAATGCATTTATATGAATACAACAGATCTGTCTCCTATTATAACTATATTCACCACTCAATAACAGAGCCAGTAATCTAATGAACTAAAGAAACTAGATGAACTCCTCTTTTGAAAAACTCTTTTGAATGATCTAGCTCTGAACGAACTAATCTCTAAAATGAAATACATTTCCCATCACTACAGTATGTGTCAAGAGTAACCATTATGGATACCTGACAGAGGGGATCGGTGCGCCACTGCGAACTCCCTTTCTAGATATCCATACTGCAGATGGCGAACTGTCAACTGTGTGCATTTTAGAACATTTCTTCATTTCAAAAATCCCACCACAGGACACTAATCTGCAGGACAGATTAGTACAGGGGAGGGGATGTATTTTACTAGGGTAGTTTTAGGCTTCGGGGCAGATATGGATGGGAGTAGGGGAGACTTGGGGTTGACTGTGGGGAAGGGAGTCTTAGGTTAGGTTGCGGAAAAGGGGGGGGTTAGGGTAAAGGAAGAGGAGGGTTAGGATAAAATTTAGTATAAGGGTTGGGGAAATAGATAGCAGCACTTAACTGTCTGCGTTGGGGCAGGAAGTTTCTTAAAGGCTCCCTCTTCGGAAATGGGGTCTCGAAAACGGCCCTTACAAAAAAAAGGAACGTTACCAGCGGCGACTCACACTACTGACTAGTATGACAGGATTTGTAGTTTTACAGCACCTTGTGTGCAAAGGTTGCTTTTCTAGCAAAGTGTTATGCCATGGATATAGTACAGAGTGTTGGAAGCTTTTGTGCAATGTTAGGTGGTTGAGTATCATGGAAAATTCTAATCTACTCAGATTGTGTCTCTAGAGAATGAGAATACCGTATAAAGACACTTACTGAGCTACAGTGGCTTTGACATAATTGCACAATGTAGGTTTGTCACTAGATTCTGTAATAGAGACAGACTAAAGAAAAAAAAAAATGGAAGTTGAGACGTAACATCTTCTAGTTCAACTGTTAATTGGAATGTATAAAAATAACTTTCCAGCACTAATTTGTTAGGAGCAAAATATTTATCTGCATACCATCTTATTTGCCCTTTTTTGTTCCTACATCTTATCAGCCCCATAGTGCTTACACAGATAATAGTTATTGCTAAAGATGGTCACACGCTGGAGCGATTTTCGGCCCAAACATACAATTATTGTAGATTGAACAAAAATGTTATAAATAAATAAAAATTGTATTTTTGAAACCTCCAATAATTGTCCCAGAAAGGCTCTGGGACGATAATCAGTTAGTAATCCTGAACAATCGGTTTATCGTCCCTCGGTACGATACATATTGTGTAGTGTGTGGCAAAGTCTAATAAAGGGACCCTGTACGCCCTTGTAAAATAAAGATCTGTTAAACATAGTAGTTAGTCTGTTTCCTCATATCTACGTATGTGGAATACGGAGGAATCCACACTGCTTTTGTGTGTACGGCCCTTTGTTTACAAACTAAGACGCACGTGGAGCAGAATTTCCATATAACAGAGGAGGAGTTACTTTGAAGGACAGCTCAGTGCAGCACAGGAAATACGGAGAGGGAAGGTGCTTCTCCTGTGGAGGAGGGCCTACAGAAAATAGAAGGCTTTCAGGCTCCGGTTACTATATTCACAATCACTAAAAGAGAGACGTCCTATCAAAGTTGTATTTACATTACGGCCCCAAGAGATTTACTGTGTAAGTGCATATCGTTGGGGACGGAAATTGTATAGTAGTTACAATATTGCACCAGGTGTCTCTTTCCTTTTTTTCATACGGAGGACCAAAAAGGAGATTACATCCTGAGGAGTCGTTTGAAGCGGAGACCTACTCACCAGAAAGTACTATACGAAGAAAGAGGAGACTTTGGATAAACATCCCTAATAAGAAAAACATCCCACACTCTGAAAATCGAATATCCACAGAGATATTGTACCTTTGGAAGTATTACAAGAAGAACTAAGGTACTTATATTGTTTGCCTGAGGGCATGGTCCCTGTGTTTTGATATATTTCCTTTGGCGCGGACTGGAGTATCACATTTATTGTAGATATATATTATTAAGACATTTTTGCTTATCCTCTACCTCATGGCCAGTGCTTCCTCGTCCAACTCTAATTATCGCCAAGTACAGCAGTAATGTTAGCTCTATATTTTGCAAGAGACGCAGGGCTTCCATTAATATTTTACTGCTATACATGCCGGTAATTAAAGAGTCAGACAGACAGGAGACTCTGCCACACATTAGCCAGAGTGTCTCATCCAGCTGCAAGGGACCTACAGTATGTCAATCTCAGTAGTACCTCCCTCTTCAGCCAAAATTATCGCTCACAGCAAGAGCAGTGTGTGGCTCCGATAGAGAAAAAGGTCTATCTACACCTCCTGCTGGAAGTAATAATTGCTCTAGTGTTCGGACAACTTTATACTCAAACCAAATAAAATGTTTCCTTAGCACAGAAATTTTTTTTACATCATACATAAAATTTACAGTTCGGCCTCATTTATAGTTGACAATGAGGGTTTAGTCTAACAAATGACATCCATTACCTCCTTTCTCCCCAAATAAGTTGAGATACAAAGATGTACTGCAATATTTTTATTTTTATTTTTTTTTATATATAAATGCCAGACAGTAAAATATGCAGCTATTCAAGTGGCAAATCATGAGCTAAATCATATGGCACTTTGCACTTTAATGATTAACACATTGCTAGAAATGAAATTCACATTAATTTTAATTACTTCAACAGGTCTGGTAAAACCAATTGCAAAGTGTAAAAAATGAAAAAGAAAAAGGAGGTACATCTCAAATAGATTAACATTAGAGAAAATATTTTACAATGCATATATTGTTTTATTTCAAGCTATGAAATCACAAATTCACAAGAACAAGGATATGGTAACTCAAACACAGGCCCACAAGAACATTAGCATCATACTGATTTATCATGTACTCTAGAGCACATGGGTCTTGTAGAAACCAAATCCTATTTAAAGATCTACCCTTTACTGCCACATATGCTACCTTAGAAATGTGGATACCTTAAAAGTGCGCAGAATAGTCAAAGTGACCAGCACACAGTGAGTCAACTGGCCAAAGAAGCCAATATTCATGAAACATACAAACAATTCTGTGTCATCACAGATGCATGCTCATGAATACTGACAAAGTGTCTCTTCATGTAGATGACAGGCACACTGAGAACCTCCTTGGGAGGTGAATTGCCACAAAATAAGAAGTGTAGAAATTACTCTTACAATTAACTGCATAATGACAAGAAATAAAGCACACTATCTTTACAACTGAAAAATGTGAGTAAAGCAATTTGGAATAACATAGGCATAGAATTGACAGCGTATTTATATGGGGTGTTATCTATACAGTCATATTAAAAACAAAGAAAAAAATATTACCATTCAAGTTACTTTGCTGATTTATTTTTGGAATGGGAAAAAAATAAAAATAAACAAAATTTGGCAACAAAACCAGAAGGTAAATATGCTACAGAACATCTCCAGACTTGCACAGAATGCATTATTTATGTGACCTACAAATCCTCTAATAGCAAAATGCCTCACACGAATAAAGTTTTAGAACAAGACAGACCTAAAATGTAGCATTTATTTAGTACATACAATCCACTCTACCGGAAAACCACCAGATAGACTTGTATAGTATCCAATTATAATATCCAGATTTAGATTCATTTCACTGACAACATTGCAGAGTCCAAGTTTTCAAAATTTAACCATGAGTAAAGATGATATAAACTTTGTCCTATTCAAATGAACCAGCCAATAACACGCCTTGCTAACATACAAAGCAGAGAAAACTAGAAGCAAAATGTAAACGAATATATATTAGCATATAAACATATTCTCACTTATTTTAGGACTCTAGTACTGGTAATCATTTGGCTTTTAATTATAAAGATTAGCTGAACTAAATATTATGTATCATTTTCAAAGTAGTAGCAAAAATCTCATGAAGACAAAACAATCTAAATGAAAAAGGCACATACACAGGGCTGATG
>WWET01000396.1:327133-345765 GCA_011038615.1 Limnodynastes dumerilii
GGGGCAGTAATAGATAAACGGGGAGCTGTAGACATAGCTTATCTAGATTTTAGTTTGGCTTTTGACACTATCACATCACAGACGTGTTAAATAAGCTGGAAACTTTGGGATTGGACTTAAAGATAGTTGCATGGATATGATCTTGTTTAAAGGGTAGACAGCAGAGGGTTGTAGTAAATGGAATACCTTCTGGGGATGGTAAGGTAACCAGCGGAGTACCCCAGGGTTCTGTACTTGGACCAGTGCAAATTAATTTATAGGTGATATTGCCTGTGGTATCGAGGGAAAATATGCCTTTTTGCAGATGACACAAAGATATGTAACAGGGTAGAAACAGGAGGGGTACACAAAATGAGTAATGATCTAGGTACACTGGAGGGATGGTCAAGAGTGTGGCAACTGCAGTTTAATGCCAAAAAGTGCAAAATCAAGCAATATGGGCAAAAAAAATTATATATAAAAATAATATATCATTAATGGCACTACATTAGAAACTACTGAGGAAAGGGATCTAGGAGTCATTATTTCATGTGACTTAAAGGTAGCCAAGCAATGTAACAAAGCAATGAAAAAGTAAAGTCAGATGCTTGGTTGCATAGGGAGAGGAATTAGTAGCAAAAAGAGAGAAGTAATGATGCACCTTTATAGATTGTTGGTACAACCTCACCTAGAATACTGTGTTCAGTTCTGGAGGCCATATCTTCAGAAAGACAAATACAGTGGAGACTGTGCAAAGAAGAGCAACTAAAATGGTCCATGGCCTGTGTCACAAAACATACCTAGAGGTACTAAACATGTATAGCTTGGAACAGAGAAGGGAGAGGGGGATTTGATAGCAGCTTTCAAATATATCAAGGGTTGTGACCAGCTAGAGAAGGGCAGCATATTTCAAAGGAGGTGTAATAGAACACAAGGGCATGAATATAAACTGGAGGGTGGTAGATGGAAATGTGCGTAAAAAAATGACTTCACTGAAAGGGTGGTAGATAAATGGAATAGCCTCCCATCTGAGGTAGAACAGTTTAAACATGTTTGGGATAAATATAACTTTAATTGAGGGTAAATAGGGTCCAGGATCAGTAAAGTTTTAAATAAACAACCGAGCAGACCAAGGGCCATGTGGCTCTTATCTGCCGTCACTTTCTATGTTTCTATGTATTGGCAGGGTTGTTGGCTCAACACCAGTTTGATAGAATACTGTAATATTGATATTTACGTTGTTCTGGATTACAATACCTTTATCCCCACTCCAAACACAAATTACTAAAATCTAATTTCTTATTTTAAACTGATGCAGCTCCAGTGGTAATAGAAGACAGAGGACAAGAGTGAGGAAAAGAAGATAGAGTAAACAGCAAAGAGCAGAGGAAAGGTCAGAGCAGAGGTACCGACAGAGGACAGCAGTGAGGAGAAACAAGAGAGCAGGGATAAAGTTAAATCTTTACTATATCTATATATGGTGTTTGTATATGTCGAAGTAACCTCTACCAATATAAAATTTTTTGCTATTAAAACCCTTTTCAGCAATAATAGTCGACATTATAATGTCAGCTATAGTGTCACCAATTTTTTGTGGTTGTTGTAAACGATACATACAGTTAAAATTTATATCGTTATAAATAATTGCTTTGCTCCACTAACAAAAAAATGTAAAATAAAAATTGCTTAAATGCATTGAAAACCAAAGACAGCATTATACAGGATGAGACCAGAATAAACTTTACCATTTTTTTTTTTTTTTTTTTCAATCTTGCTTGAGAATGTGATGTTTTGAACCATTTCTTTACATTACACTGATATATTTAATCCTCCTTAACTTCTCATCATAAACATTAAAAACACACTATGGCTAGACAAATGACTCTTATCTTCTATTTATAATGTCCTATACAACTATATACTGCACAGTCCATATCCAAAAATTACAAAATGTTCTAAACTTATCAAGCCAAATCTCCACTACAGAAATTGTAAAAATAAGAGCATTAGGTATTGTTTTACTTTTAATACCCCTTACATTATAG
Organism: Limnodynastes dumerilii; assembly: GCA_011038615.1. Lineage (NCBI taxonomy): Eukaryota > Metazoa > Chordata > Amphibia > Anura > Limnodynastidae > Limnodynastes > Limnodynastes dumerilii. The sequence continues at coordinate 329,158 of WWET01000396.1, forward strand.
ATATTATTGTGTTCTTTACCAAAAGAACCCTCCCCAAACACACTTCAGTAATTGCAACCTACAAGTCGCAAAGATTATTTATGTCATACAAGAGTGCAAATCAAACACAGAAGTAGTAAAAAGGATAGGAAATAGATCCTAAACCTATCTACAGTACTAACAGATCATAGTAAAAAAAACAGAGCCAATAAGTTATTATGTTATTACCGTAAGACCTGTTGTATCTGTATTGCCAATGATGTTCTATTAGTAATGAGTCCATATTAGACCTGATTATCTAAACAGTGTCAAGGACATCAAGCGTAATACACTGTGCCATCCTAGTATCTCTGCAGCAGTAGATCATCTGTAATGTTATGGGTAACAGTCACCTTATTAATGCTAAACCCGACTGCACTTTCACTGTAATGCCTGCATTAAAGAAGCTATCATGACAATCAAATTAAATTAGATATATTCAAGTCGTATTACTGAAAATTAACTATGTTTCCAAACAATTACTGCCACATTATGAGTTGTTAAAAAGGTAATTAATTAATTTTCAGGAAATAAGTTTACCAAGCAACAATATATATACACTTCTATTTCAATATTATATAGACACTTGTCTTGTCACACTTATTTACACATATACACTATATTGAATTAAGCAACCTGCTCTGTGATTTCAAACTCATCCATACGATAAGACATCATTAGCCACAATCTGCCACATCCACCGTTTTAGACCATTAGGTCTTATCCATTCATTACAGCTTAGATAAAAATTTATTAGAAAGATACACTACTTTAAGATGTGCATTTTATATACAGTAAAACCTCCTCTATTATAAGATTGAAATATTTAGAAAGCCAAGACCATGTAGTCTGCCATCAACTGTATGGCTTAATAAACTACTAAAGTTAAAAACTTTAGATCCTGTACCATTAAGTTATTACTGTAGTCAGATTAATTTTGATTGCATAGGTTTAGCCACTTATTTATATACAGAAAGCAATGTCTGTGAAAAACACAGGCTTGTACTTTTCAACGCTCCTAAAATTCATGTTCCTGTTCTCTGACTAATGTCTTGTGGATGCACCAACGTCACTGCACGCAGAAAGAAAAGCAAAACAGTGCAGAAGGCTGGCACTGAGAAAGTACAGCTGGGTTCTTTTACAGAGCTCTGGAGATCTGTGGCATATCTAGGGATGTAATTTTACATAAGTAAGTCTCCCTTGGGGAGTCTGCAATCACAGCTTTGCTTTAGTAGTGCACAGCACATAAATTACTAGCAACCACACAAGTGACAGCCACCAAGAGACGCAGTACTGACATCAAGCTTTTCCATCATCACTGTCTTTAAATAACTATTTATGATTTTTAAGAAAATAGATCATATGTTTCACTTATGTAAAATATTTTGTAACGTAACAAAATTGAGCTTTAATGATTTTTAAACGTAGTAATATAGTAAAGTTCAGCATTTATTAACAGGTTTTTATATAGCACTATTGAAATACGTAGCAATTTACAGAGAATATTTCATCTTTCACATTAGTCCTTGTCTCATATGAGCTACATTTTAAGTTCCGTAACACAGACACACACGGAGAACATGCAAACAGATAAGGCCTAGTCTGGGAATCGAACTCATGACCTCAGCACTAAGACACAAGTGTTACTCACTGAGCCACCGTGCTACCCAGTAATGAGAATAGTGAATCAAATGGACTAACAAAGTAACCTCAGAACGTCTTAAGCTAGTAACACTAGCATAAAATTGCGCAGCATGTAGACACTGCCTGATCTATGGTAGAATCTTCAAACCATGCTGTGCTAGCCTTATAGGATTGGCAATACTATTATTGATCAGCAGTGGTCCTGGACTATTTGGTCAGCCAGATAATTGTATGGCGTGTACTGAGCTTTACTCTTGAATACAATCATTATAAGATAACACTGGCAGACAATACTAGAGACCTATATTATATTCCAGGATGGAAATAGCAAGTTTAGCAGCAAATACACACATATGGAAGAACTAAAAAGTTATGTGTTAATCTTATTACTACTAAGCCCATTTTCATAGCATGATGAGATAACATCAATTTGCCTTTTAAAATATAATGGAGGGGATATTTCTGGGATGATGAATCAGGAAAAGTCTTGACTTTTTGTTCTTTACAAATTTAATGCACAGTAATATCAGACACCTCTAAAACTACAAGGCTTAGAAGCACAAAATAAACATGCAATATAGTAAGAGCAGTCCAATGCTCTATAAAAAGTGAGAATATATTTCTCAAATTATAGAAAAAAAACTAATTTCCTTGAAAATTTTAAGCAAGGACCAGCAGTTTAGTTTATCAAAGTACTTTAGGCAGGAAGTTTGCTAGCTAAAGGCCTTCATGTATACAAAAGAAACAAGCTGAAGAGAAAAAACACCACAAAAGATGGACAGCTATTGTAAGTGTATCACATACAGCTGTGGTTTTTCAAGGGAAGATAAATAATATGTTTGATTGAGTGTAAAAAGTATCAATAATTCAACCCTTGAATAAATGACCTATTTGTGCAATTTGTGCAGGAGCTCCAGATGCCAGACTGTGCATATACTCTACAATACATATAGCACATTAAACATATTAGGTTTTTAATGATTATCTTTTATAAAGATTTGAGTTTAGAATATATGGAGTATACAGTATGGAGTAGTTTATCTTAATATGCGAGATGGACTACTTAGGATCGCCCACCCCCCACCAAAAAAAGAAAAAAAAAGTTCTAGTTTTAAACTATAGCTCAGCAGTATTTCTTATATATTCTCAGGCAAAGCAGATGGCTAACCAGTATTCTTGTCAGCAAATATTCATGCTTTGCTGACAAATATATTTCAGAGTGTATCTATAAAACATAATAACGTTTAAAATAAAGTTAAACAAACACATACCATACTGCCAAATCTCACATGCCGGAATAAATTAAGAACGAAGATAAGAAGAGGGAGCCATTTAAATGGGGAATTCTGGGAGTGGTTAGCCAACAACGTTCCTAATTTGGCCACATACGCACACAACTACAAACATAAAGTTAAGGTAGCCAATGGCATTCATAAATCAGCTAAGAAGCTGAAAATAGAGGGAGTGTCAGGATAGCCGGCATGCTGCTTAGGTGCTTTAAATTAAAAACCTAGAGCATTCTTAATTCTGAAGTCACTTCCGGGGTGCAGCTACTGGCAACCTGTGGTGTCATGGAAGCGAATTGGACGGAGACCAGTTGATTGGGTAAGTGTGTGTGTGTGTGTGTGTGTATGTGTGTGTGTGTGTATATATATATGTGTGTGTGTGTGTGTGTATATATATATGTGTGTGTGTGTGTGTGTGTGTGTGTGTCTTATTAGATTATCACTTACACACTAATGAAAGAATTGATAAAGGTACTGAAATGTCTGATTTTTTTTCACTGAAAATGACTTCTTTTAATACAAATCTCTGCGTGCCACTTTTATATATATTTATGCTGTAAAGCTAAGTGTGCACTGGAGTACTTTATACAGTTTTACTAGAGCGCCGTCTATAAGAAATTTGAGATAGAAGGAAGAAGTTTGTAAGAGGTAACAATACCAAATCTTCAAGGACATGATTAATGCAATTTCTTGGGACCTAAACGTAGAAAATGCAACTACAAAAATTCCCTTCAGAAAATTATAAACCTCCCACAGGAGGAGGTAACGCAGCTGAGTTCCCTCTCAGAACACAGATGATAATCTGTGTAAGACGCATCAGCCATTTTGTTCCTATATTGTGATGTCTGAGTACACCCAGGACTGTCCATTAACATGTGTAGGGCACGACTTCAAATCCATGACTATACTCTATATAGTTCAATATTTTTGTTGTGGTGTTACACGAGATCTGTTTTAAGCACCTTGGGCCTGATCCAGACCTACGCTGATGCGCTGTTCTTACTAAAGCACAGCGTATTGGCATCCACTCTCCCAGACACTCCCCCTGTGCAGGCGTATTTCCCATTGCTTACGCCGGCTGCAGGCTACCCTAACTTCAGCCGGCGTAAGCAATGGGTAATACGCTCGCACACGAGCGTACTACCGCTAAGCCCTCCCCCGCCCACCGGCACTAACCTTAACGTATGGGCGCTAGGGGGACGCCCCCTCCAGCGCCCCTATGCTGTTCCTACGGACGCCCCGTAGCTACACCGGGCAACACCTGCCCGGCGCATGCGCAGATCGGCTTTTCAGCTATGACGGCGGGCGTAAGTCTGGATCAAGCCCCTTGTGTACAAATTATAGCACAAAAGTGAAGCATGAAGGACTAATAAGTATCTGAAATTCAAGTTTTACACTTCTGTAGTCAGAAAAACTTGAATATTTTTTTAAACAACATTTTCCACAATATAAAAGGTTTTTCAACCAAGCTATACGCTTAATCCTGAACTCAAATAGAAAATTTGGCAACATAAAATACATTCTTAATATTTTGTACAGTGAAGTAACCTGAATATGGCTGAGGCAGTTAAACTGCACAATAATTCAAACTGAAATTAACGTCAGAGAGTGAACTTGTTCTTAAGCACATTTGGCATCCAAACAGAGATGTATCTTATTCAAAGAAGACACTAACACTGCTTTGGTAAAGGATTTACAACTGAAATAAGCTATAAAGAAGCTATAACATGATACATTAAGCTACAAAACTAGATTTTAACCATGACTAAATTGTCCCGTAATACGTATTTTAGGTTGTATATACAGTAGGTAGTATTTAACAGGTGAAGGAAGACAGGCTGTGGTTGGTATTTCCAATGGTTGGACAATGATTTAGGAATTTTTTTTCAGGCTTGGCATCATGATGATAGATTCAGAGAGTTCGCTAAATACACAGAGCACGCTGTGCAGAGTAAAAGCCAATATCAAAGCAAAGGGAGGCCCAAGTACTATCAGAGGTATACGCTTACCTCATGCATGCAAAAACTATTAAAAAGAGAGATATCTCTCTCTCATTGGTGGGGACCATATTAGCTTAAGAAAATAGAGCTCATAAACAGCAGTTCCAGCACAACATTTGTTTATTATGCAAATCTTAAGTGCTGGCGTTAAATCAAATGTAACATTACAGGGAAATTTTAGTGATTGGAAGAGTGCCTTTTTAAACTATTATACATGGAATGCACTTTAACAATTTCTCCCAACAGAGGCCCATGACTAAGTGAATAACTGATTATATTCTATTATGTAAAGTTATTGTATGTTTTTGTTCATCCTTCAATGTTAAATATTATTATAAGTTGGTACAAAGATGAAAGGCATCTGGGTATGTTCTAAATACCTGTCATAGAAGGTGCCTCTTTCCTTTGTCCACTCTGGGTGGTAGTTCCTTCATAAGCAACTGTAACATCATACACAGCATCTAGGTAGTGATGCATTGTCTCAATCGCTACATGAACTGCCTTAACACGTGGAGTTAGAACATGTTTCAGAACCGGAAGTCCTGCAATAAAAACATATTAAAAAAAAAGTTAAAGTGAAGATATCATTGCAGCTGCAGTTTTGTTGACAACTTTGTAGGTTTGTAAATGTATACATTTGTTTCTATAAATACAGGCAACCAGTGTAGAGACAGACAGTGAGCAGACTAGTTACTGCGGCATAACTAGGAGTGATAGTTCCTTTTTGGAATGCCAGTGAAGTGTGTTTTTTATGCTCAAATTAACACAGTATATTTACATAGAATAAACTCTCAAATTGGGATATAAACATATAGCTTCTTTTATGAAGTCGACATTAACCCTTGCTTTTAAAGGATTTTGTTTTAGGCGGTGGTATATGATCTATGAAATGACTGCTGCACTATACAGGCCAAAGCAATAGGTGAGAGAACAGGAGGACAGGTAAATATGGTTATCATATGTATGAATGTTATAAAGAAATCCAAAAGAGCATATCTTCTCTTCCTTCACTGGATAGATACATGAACAGGATATGTAGATATAATATGTGAACACTGAATGCTTTCATAAGAGAACAAGGAAACTACAGTATCTTGAAGACCTAGAGAACACAGTGTTTGTATGAAAAAAATAGTGGTGAGTGTCATGTCACAGAGAGATCTAGACTGAAAAAGGAGGTGAAGTGTATTAAAGTTTTAGCACTGACAAAATCATTGGCATGTTGGGAATGGGTTTCCTGACGAAAGTAGATCCAAATGTTGTGTAAGCACAGAAAGTGTGTTTTACAAGTATAGGGAAATATCTCAAGAACTTCGAGAAGTATGAAAGCTGAACAATGGACTGATAACTTGTGGGTCAGAATTTTGTTTCTTTAGGAGTAGGAGTAAACAATGAAAGTTTGAAACAATGAAAGAAAGAAGAGTCTACTTTAATGTTATCATATATCATAGTTACAGCAATATTATTTGGTTACTATTTTCAAAATTGTATTTGAGTTACTGAAAAATCATATTAAACATGGAGAATTAATGAAAAATACTTTCTTCTACCATTTCCACCTGGGACAAGGTGTGGATTTAATACTTGGGAACCCTACCGTTTGGTATATGCCTAACACACAGTCCCCTTATCTTATAATTTTGTTGTCATGGAAGGTAAAACGCTCCTTTACCACAATTCGTATCAAAAACCCATATCAATAAAATTACATCTGCTTAACATACATTAAACTTGCATTAACTATGAAAAAAATTACATGATTGAATCAATGAGGTAGAAACGCAGAAACTAATTATTCGCCTCTTATGACTATAGCACATGCAGCAGACACTACACAGTCATGGGAATGGTGCTTAAGAACCTCATGTGCTAATTCCACCTAGATATGAAATCAGTAATATTAAACAGACTCAGACATGTTTTTATTTTAGATGATGACTGAGTTACTAATTTATTACTGTCACTTGGAGGTTGTTTGAGGATAAGCTTGTAGGCTTTATTGTGTTTGTTAAGCCATAAGATAAACGCTTTGACTTTTAACTAATTCTGTCTAATATTCTCTTACAATTAGCTCATTTCTTCACAAGTGTATGGCTTCTGAAAGGTTTTAATCATTTCTTTTTAGGCACATTAGAGCACATATCTGCTTTGACTATGATATCCTGTTTGAAATAGTTCAGTACATTCCAAAATATGAGACTCAAATACAGACGAAGTATACCAGATACCAACAACAATGGCTGTAAGAATGTGTGTGTTCTTTAGCCAAATGCACTAGAGCAACAAAAACCCTACTTAGAATAACTCGTCTTTGGCCATATTATTATGCAGATATTCATTATTGTATAAATATTTAGCTTGTATATTTTCCTGGAGCTACAAGTTATCTTGTAGTAGTATACGTTGAAACAGAAACTTTTGTTTCTACAAACAACAGAACTAAATCATGCTACATTACTTCATATAAGCGCAATCTAATTGGCGCTTAGCTTAGTTCCCCTACAATAATTATCGTTTTATGTTCATTTGCACCTATGGTGGAAATGGAGATTTGTCTGTAATACTTAAGAAACTAAGTTAGACTAAGATTTCCATTAAACATACATTGCTATAAACTATAAGTAATATCCTAATTCCCAAAACACTTCTTTACACTGGAATACTGCTGATGTGAGTGTAATTTTCCTTACATCTGGTAGACTTGCCAAATTTAGTAAAATGTTTGTATGAAATTAAACAATTGAGTAAATTGTCAATCTTCTGGACTATATGTGCATTTTGATTTTATCCACAAGTGGACATTTAAAAAAAAATTTCAGTACCTGCCTAGTTTTATACAGCGCTGCTCTTCTCAGTCATTTTTTGCTTATTTAAACCATTAAGCAGCATACTTTTTGTTTCAAAAAGTCACTGACCATTAAATTCACTACAGCAAACGAAACAGTCAATGAACATTTTTTGATTGTTGTAACATCTGCAATTTCATAGAATGTGCCACCACAACTTAATATTTAAAGCTCCTTATGGAATGTTAAATAACAGCTAAGCACACTACATGAATAACTGTTTCCCTCAGCATTGCATAGCTGCTCATAAAAGCGTGATTTAAAATCATGCAAAGGCTTTACTCTATTTCCAAAGCATTGGAATATAATCTGAAAATGCAATGAAACACAATTTGTTAGCATTTTTACATGTAAGGAATCTTGAAATGTTTTTAATTGACAGCAATATCAAATTATTAATTCAAATGTGAAAGATTTATCATAAATAAAAGACTGAATTAATGAATGCATGAATACATGAATACAACAGTAACAAAAATAGGAAACTGATTAAACTGTAAAGAAAGTAAAGTTTACCATACACTGGAGAGATAATCTGCTAGATAATTAAATTATCGAAGGGTGAGTAGGAAAATAATCGCTCTAGTTAGTGGACAAGATATCACATATCACCTGTGCAGTTGTAAAGTAACCTCACCTGAGTGGGCCTAGTGCAGTGATGGCTAACCTGTGACACTCCAGGTGTTGTGAAACTACACTTCCCATCATGCTTTGTCAGGTATCCGCTATGCTTTTGCAGTCAAGGCATGCTGGGACTCGTAGTTTCAAAACACCTGGAGTGTCACAGGTTAGCCATCACTGGCCTAGTGTATCACACATCACCTGTGCAGTTGTAAAGTATTATTGTTTTTTGTTTATATTTACCTTAGAGTAATTTAATGTTTTTAATTTCTGTGCTTCATATTAAGAATGTTGCATATTATTGTTTGTGGTTTGTGTTTGGTATAATTTCTCTGGGTGAGGTTTAATTAGTCAGCTGTGCTAATTTCTTTAGCTGTTGTAAATGACTGGTTTATTATGCGTTATATAAGGGGGGGTATAGTTTATACCTGCAAAGGTGTAAACTGCCTGGTTTTCATATCCTGGTTTTGTAAGCATTGATTTTGCAAGCATCTAGGAGTTGTAATTGAAGTTTGAACGCGATTATGGCTGGATTTGGGGCCATTTAAATTACATGTGTATTTTTATTGTAGTGAAGTTTGCGGATTTTAATTGACATAAACCTTCTACAATGTCTGGTCTTAAGAATTGCAGTGGTTGTGATGCTTTTGTTTTGCATGAAACAATTTGAAAATTAAGGTGCTATACAATTTGTCAGAAAATTTCTTTTTTTGCAGAATGAGCTAGCTAGACTGCATGGTGAGATATGTAGGACGTCTGTATCCTTGATGCCACCATTGCTTCAGACTTCCCAGGAGGCATAATGGGTGGACTATGATGAAGAAAGCTGGTAAGAAGGTTCCAGTTGTGCAAGGACACAATGCACAGACTGTGGCCTTGCAAAACTTATATGCAACACTTGGAGGGCTGGAGTGCATTACAACAGGTAATGAAGAACACAATGTGTTGAGGAAACCTGATGGCGGGAAAAGGAAATACCTAAGGACTGCACTTCTTGTGGGGAATTCTATTGTTAGGGGTATCCAGCTTTAAGAGGTTTTGAAATTAGGAATCAGGTGAAGTGCTTGCCTGGAGCTACAGCGCCACAGGATAAAAAGCACATTTATAAATATTCTTAAGACAGTGAGTAAGGAAAGGGAGGTTGATGTCATTATCCACCTTGGGACAAATAACTTGGCCAATGCTGGAGTTGTGGCTGTTAAAGATGAATATAGAAAGCTGGAAACTGCTCTTAAGCAGATGGCAAATACTGTTACTTTTTTGAAGTGCTACCAGTACACAGATTTCAATCTGTGGCATAGGAAGTGGTGTCATGAGGAAGGATTTGGGTTCATAAATCATAGCCATGCCATCAGCACGGCTATGGGTACAGATATTCTAATTGAGCAGTTTAAATGTTTTTATTTTCACTACCCCCTCTAAATTTAAACTAGAAGAGGGAGGCAGTGATACAAATAATAAAAATAGCTGTTCCCCAACAAAGAAGTGTTGTGTGGCCAGTCAATAACACATAGCATAGCCACAGCAACTAATGGAGAAGAGAACAAAAAAAGAAATAGAAACATATCTAGCAATAATAATAAACTGAAGGAACCTCTCAGAGCAATGTGTGCAAATGCTAGGTACTTAGGAAATAAAATCCCTGAACTAACTGCAATAATGTCAAGTGATAATCTAGATATTGTGGGAATCACAGAATCATGGTGAAATGAAAACCATGACTGGCACCTAGCTATACCGGGTTATAATTTATTTAGGATGGATAAAGTAGGAAAAATTGAAGAAATCATATTAATGAATAGGAAGGGTTAAATTCAACTTTAATAGGGAGTATTGGAGAAAAAAACTGAGGCACATTGGTAACCATAGAAACCCAGGGGGTTATTCTTCGTACTGGAGTAATATATAGGACACCAGGGCAAGATAAGGAAATGGAAAATATCCTATTGCAAGACATTGCTAAAATGGCATTAAAAGAGAAGGTAATAATCATAGAAGATTTTAATATACTTGATGTAAACTCAAAGCTCCACTAGAAGTGGGGGCATTTTAAATTCATTAAAGGGAGTGTCCCTTAAGCAACTGGTGAGAGCTTTGGTACTTCCAAATGGTGACAGAATCTCATAAGTACATGTGGGTGAGAACCTAGGGTCCAGTGTTCAGCAAGCAGTATGGATTAGTATAATAACAGAGAGAAACGTGCCACGCAAAGACAAGGGTGCTAAACTTTAGGAAGGTGGATTTTGTGAAAATGGGGAAATGTGTTTGTGATTCTTTGGCAGAGTGGAGGCATGAAAGGGGTACAGGAGCAGTGGGCAAATAAAAAAAAATGCATCAACAGCGACAGACATTTGTATAAGAAAGGTTAGGCAAAACCCCAGAAAAAGAAATCCAATGTGGTTTACAAAAGAGGTAGCAAGTATTCCTTTTGGAATTATAAGCAAACTCAAAATAATGATGACAGGGAGGAGCATTTTGCAAAGTAGAAGGAGGCTGAAAAGGTTATCAGGGCAGCAAAGGACAAACTGAGGAAAAACTGGCCCACGTAATACAAAAAGGGGACAAAAGCTTTTAAGGTACTTAAATAAAAGGCGAAAAACTAAAGAGGGTATAGCAAGGTTTAAAATGGAGAGTGGGAGTCTTGTTGAGGGTGAAAGGGCTATGGCAGATCATCTTAACAAATAATTCTGTTCAATATTCACAAAAGAAAGAGGAAAAAGACCACCTTTAAATAGGAAGGCTATTAATACAATGGGGGCAATTATTACTACTTTCATTGAGGAGCAGGTATTAAAAGAACTTTCAAAGCAATCAATTGACAAATCAATGGGACCAGATGTGTTGTCAAAACCATTACCTGAATTATTCAGCCAGTCACTAATAACTGGGGTGATTCCAGGGGACAGGAAAATAACAAATGTCAGCCCTCTGCATAAAAGTGGAAATAGAGAAGAAGTGGCAAACTAGCGAATACTGAGTCTATCATCAATAGTAGGGAAGTTGATGGAAACACCGTTAAAGGAACAAATTGTACAGTATCTTAAATCTGGTAATGTATATATCCCAAGCAGCATGGATTCACTAAGGGAAGATCATGTCAAACAAATCTTATTGAATTTTTTTGACAGGGTCAGTAAAGTATTAGATAAAGAGAGAGCTGTAGGCATAGTTTATCTAGATTTTAGTTTTGCTTTTGACACTGTCCCACATCGAAGACTGTTAAATAAGCTTGCAACCCTGGAATTGGACTTAAAGATAGTTGCATGGATACGATCTTGGTTACAAGATAGACAGCAGAGGGTTGTAGTAAATGGAATCTCTTCTGGGGAGGGTAAGGTAACCAATAGAGTACCCTAGGGTTCTGTACTTGGACCAGAACTATTTAATACCTTTATAGGTGATATTGCTTGGGGAAAATATGTATTTTTGCAGATGACACAAAGATATGTAACAGGGTAGACACACCAGGAGGGGTACACAAAATGAGGAATGATCAAGGTAGACTGGAGCAATGGTCAAGAGTGTGGCAACTGCAGTTCAATGCCAAAAAATTTAAAATCATGCACTTGGGGCAAAAAAACCACAAAAGCTCATTATATCATTAATAGCACTATATTAGAAACTACCGAAGAGGAAAGGGATCTAGGAGTCATTATTTCATGTGACTTCTGGCAATGTTAGCGAAGCAATGTAACAAAGTAATGAGAAAGGAAAGTCAGATGCTTGGTTGCATAGGGAGAGGAATTAGTAGCAGAAAGAGAGAAGTAGTGATGCCCCTTTATAGATCGTTGGTAAGACCTCACCTAGAATACTGTGTTCTGTTCTGGAGGCCATATGGCCAGAAAGACATACATACATTAGACTGTGCAATGACGACAACTAAAATGGTCCATGGCCTGTGTAACAAGACATACCAAAAAAATGCTAGAGGAACTAAACATGTATAGCTTGGAGCAGAGAAGGGAGAGGGTGGATATGATAGCAGCTTTAAAATATATCAAGGGTTGTGACTAGCTAGATGAGGGTGGCATTTTTCAAAGGAAGAGCTGTAATAGAACATGTGTACACGAATATAAACTGGAGGGTGGTAGATTCAGCGGAAATGTGCAGAAAGATGACTTCAATGAAAGGGTGATAGATAAGTGGAATAGCCTCCCATCTGAGGTGGTTGAGGCTAATAAAGCAGAACAGTTTAAACATGTTTGGGATAAATATAAGGCTATTATAAATCTCAAATAAAATTTAAGGTTAATAGGGTCAGTATAATTTTAAATAAACAACTGGGTAGACTGGATGGGCCATATGGCTATTACCTGCCATCACTTTCTATGTTTCTATGTAAGATCAATTTTTAAAACACCAGATAAAAGCACCAGAAATGCTCTGGTACGATTATTTGTTCTTTCCGAATGTTTGATTTAAGTTGGCTGCTAGCGCCCCATAATTTAAGGAAGCCAATCAGCTCTCTGAATGGCTCCCTATTCTTTAAGTGCCTCCCTCTTTTGCTAGGATTATTGGTCCCTACAGGAGAGGTATATAGTGCCAATAACAGGACATGACTATGGCGGGAAATCCCATTTATCGGTAAACGACCCTGTGTATGGCCTTAAGCATAAGTGTTATTTTTAAGCATAAATCTTATCTAGCTCAAAGTCTATATCACAGGTGAAAAAATAAAAGACTGTACTCAACTTATTGGAAACTTGTACAACTGATTAGCGAGTTACAGTACATGTTAGAAAATGGTTTTCACACTAATACTCCTCCTATTCTACCTTCTTTCATCGCAAATGCTTGGCTGTCAGCAATAACCTTCGGTATATCAGGATTGTAACGTGTTCCCTCTGGGAAAATTACAAGGTACATCTGTAAACAAAAAAATACATATCCATATTAGCTAAACAATTACACAATGTACTTACAGCCAATCATTAATGTTTGTATAGGAAAAGCTTTTGCGTAGAGTATGCAACATTAGAGCATTACAAAGGGTATGAAGAATTACCATTAAATTGCTTATGTACTCTAAAAAGAAGGAAATGTCATCTACATCTCCCATAACACAGTCCTTGGAAAGCACCTTATATTATCTTAAAGGTAAAGAGTATATATAAACTACAGTAATATAGGATTTGATAGCAGCTTTCAAATATATCAAGGGTTGTAAACAGGCTGGGGAGGGTGGTATTTTTCAACGGAAGAGGTGAATTAGAACATAAGGGAATGTGTATAACCTGAAAAGTGGTAGGTTAAGAGAAAATGGGCAGAAAAATTACTTAATTGAAAAGATAGTTGATTAGGTATCTGAGGAGGTAGAGGTTAACACAGTAGAACTGTTTTTGTTATAAATTTAAGAATATCCTAAATCTCAAAGTAAATTGAAGGTATAAAGGGGTCTAGGGACAGTATAGTTGAAAAAAAATTAAAAACTACTTTGCAGACTGGATGGGCTATGAGGTTCTTACTTACTGGCATAACTTTCTAGGTTTCTATTTGACCATAGAGCTGTAAATATGCATGGAAATATGTGGTAGGTTATTACTGCTACTTGTTGATAATAAAATTATTGCAGTTTCATGTCTCAAAAGGAAAAGACCATAAATGATTTTAAAGCAAACACAAACAAACAAAGATACCTATGACTAAACCTATTAAAAGAAAAAAGAAAAAATCACAAAAATAAAATATAGTCCAGACTTCAAGTGTTTATTAAAAGCAATTTCTAAGTATATGGGGCAAGTTTTAGTTAATAGAAAAGTCAATCATACAGCTTGAGGAAACATTTGTGGGATCAATCACAAAGCCCAAAATAAATAAATAAATAAAAAAAGACATTTTATCCAAACTTATCCAAAATATGTTTAACTTTTAGCTCACAACATTGAAGTCACCAAATATTTTTTTGTGACCTGATGCCCTGAGGTTAACATTTCACAGTTCAACATTAAAACTTAATGCCACAGACTCACAGCATACCTCGACAGTGTTTCTTGGCAGATTTCCTAGTGGAAGTAGACTTATCCCAGAGTAATCCTTGGAGTAAGCAATCCCTTTATATCTAAGGATTTACTTGTTTGCAAAACTAAACTGTTGTAAGGACTATGCCTCTTATAATAAAATAAACCCAATATCAGCTTATGAACAATGTAAATGTAATTAAACTCCACATAGCACATAAATAGCACTCCCACTAATGCTAAAACTATTGTAGTAGTACATGTTTCCTATGGAGTATACACACAATCTCTACACAAACTCATAGACGCATACTCATTATTATTATCGTTTATTTATAAGGCACCACATGGTATCCACAGCGCCATACAGAGAAAAAGTGAATACAGTAGAATACAAAATAATAGGGTACAAAGTAGTAAAGCAGTAAATACAACGCAAAAAAAAACAACTGAGTACAATACAAAATAGTAAAAATAAAACAAAATTTAGAATGTGAGTGTAGAAGTGGAAGAATGGCAGATATAGTTAGTACAGAGAAAAGGTGGTGGGGTGATAGGAGAATGTGTGAGCTGATATGCTAAGTGGGATGGAGTAAACAAATCGGAGACACAGGGATAATGAGGGAGAGGGTAGGTAAGTTTAGATGAAGGAAGGGTATGCTAATCTGAAGAGGTAGGTTTTCAGGGAAAGTTTGAAGGCATGAAGGTAGTTAGATAGTCCAATAAGCTGGGGTAAGTAGTTCCAGTGCAGAGGGGTGGCATTGGAAAATCCAGGCCAGCTCTATATTCAATCATTTTGGGGTCCAAGCAGACTTAGGTCTAGATTTACTAAGCTGCAGAAAAGGAAAAGTGGAGATGTTGCCCATAGCAACCAATCAGATTCTAGCTCTCACTTTCCTAGTACATACTAGAGAATGTCAGACAGAATCTCATTGGTTGCTATGGTCAACATCTTAACTTTTACTTTCCTGCAGCTTATTAAATCTGGCCCTCAGAATCGAAAATTTCTGTTTTGGAGCAGCAAAATCAGTTCCTTCAGACTAAATCTCTAAAGAAGGAACTCACTTCTGTTAGAAATCAGTTACAAAAGTTGTTGACGTCTCATACTAAAGCTGCTATGCACGAAAAGAAAGCCACACATTATTACCTGTTAATGTGGTTTCCTTTACTCCTCCGAGGCAGCACACCAAGGGTTAACCTCCCCTGTTCGGAGTCCGCAGGAAAGAAAGAAAGACCCGCCAGGTATAAGAAGCCACTCCCCTTCTCCTCTGTGTCTCGAACTTCCTCCAGCTCAAATAAAACACAGTTAACACAACAAACAAAAATAGGGAGGGGAAGTGTGTGCTGCCTCGGAGGAGTAAAGGAAACCACATTAACAGGTAATAATGTGTGGCTTCATTTACAAGAAGCTGTAGCACACCTGATTAAAATAAAAAATATAGCCACAACTTCAAGCATGTTTTTTTTTATTGAAAAGTGTGATAGATCTGACACTTAAATATCTGTTTGTATCAGGAAATCTTTGTTCATTTTCAGTCTGCTCTATTCTTTTATTGACAGTTTGTGATGTTTTACCACTTATTATTAACAATCTGGATGTACGTCTGCCTGCCAGCCTGTTGTATAAATATCTCAACAAAGCTGCTGAATTTTACATCAATTATGTGACTCGATCTCCTCAGACTGATGGCCAGCATCAAGGTATGACAGATTGTATCCATCTGATTAATACAGAAAGAATGTATAACTACATAGAATATCAGTACATCTATTGTTTATTTACAGGTTTCCCCTTCACTGCCTGTTAATCTTACATTTCTTTGTATTCAGGCACGCAAGATACATCTGATCTGTTATCTCCTACAAAACGAAGCTCCCAAAAATACATAATTGAGGGTTTGACAGAAAAGTCTTCACAAATACTGGATCCATGGGAGCGACTGTTTAAAATCCTTTCTGTGGTTGGAATGAGATGTGAATGGCAAATGGACAAGGGGACTAGGTAAATAGTACACCAATAAGTGCTGATTTATTACTCTAGGGCAGGGGCTCTCAACCTTTTTTTTTTTTTTGGAGAGTACCATTTACCCACTATGGAACCATGTCAAGTACCACTTACCCACTGTGGAACCATGGAACCATGTCTACTACCACTTACCCACTATGGAACCATGTCTAGTACCACTTACCCACTGTGGAACCATGTCTAGTACCACTTACCCACTATGGAATCATG
>WWET01000396.1:355362-379722 GCA_011038615.1 Limnodynastes dumerilii
GAAAACTCTGGCATCATACACGGACGCACACTTCCTATGGATGAGTACACAGCTTTTCATTTTTGTAAAACGTGGATTCTTTTTCAGATATTTAATTAGGTGTGGAGCATGAAGTGTGTTGTTTTGCAGTATCATAGGATCATAGGAATATATATACACACACACACACACACACACACACACACACACCGTACAGTGTGACAAATCTACATAGATAGGCAAGTGATCTATCCAAATAAAAGAAATGCATTTAACAATATAACCCAATTGCAAGGGGATTAACATCTAAGCAATGTGCCACCATACCCGCAAGCAAGGAAACTCTGCATTGAAGTAAAATGAGCAAATATTCTGCCACTGTGACAACTTGAAGTGCAGAAGTGCTTTCACTTTGAATTTTATCTCCCAATTTTTCGATAGCAGATAATGCATGAAATCATAAGCACGTAAAGCATGTAAAAGCACTGAAAAATTGTAATACTTAAGAAAAAAAAGAGACAAAAAAAGATAAGTGATTATGTGCATGTTCTTACCCGAGTCATTGCCTTCATCTGAGACTGCAATTTGTTTTTCATCTTGTTTTCATTAAATTTGGCACTCCTCTTGACATAAATTCCCCCATGCTGCCAACACAATGTATTTAAGCATTACTGCATGAGGATGATCTGTATGACAAATAAAGCTACTATGGTTTTGTTCACAACTGACGCTCACTCATTAATTCATATATTTAATATTCATCTCTAACTTACCTGTGAAAAATACCACCCGTAGAGAGGAAGAAATTTCAGGCCATCCTTTAGAACATATCGCACATGGCCCAAGGCATTCTGCTGGACAGCCATCATGTCTGCAATAATCCAGTCAACTGCCAGCAAGACACAAAAAAAGTTGTTTATAATTGCCTAATAGCTACACACATTGGACCAGATCCTCATTTAATGACAGGTGATTTCCGTACTTCACGTCCAGAAATCACCTGGGAGCATGTATTGTGCATGCACACTATATGGAATTCTGTTATAGAATACATACATCCGGGAGGAGGGTCACCGCACTATGTAAGTGAGATATGCATGGTGGGTGGGCATTAGAATTTAAATCAGAGAGCCCTTATGTATGATTCAGTATTCCTTCTGCAGGTAAGTGGTGAGGAGATGCCATGTTCTCCTGCCTGGGGAATTTGGATCCGGTCCATTGTGGTTTGATTCTTTTTATTTGTGTGGAGATAAACTTTAACTTAAAAGTTAAAAAATGAGTAATTGTACTTCACATTTAAATTATGTGAGAGGAGCAAATAAAAAAACACAAAAAAAACCAAAACCAAAAATAAAAAAACACGTAGCAACCTGGCAAGGGGAGGGCTGAATGTTATACCGCGTTCAGATTGCCACTGCCTAAAAAGCCAGCTTTTTAGGTAGTGGGCAAAATTTTGAAAATTTTAGCCTGGTGTGTTCAGACTGCGCTGAAAACACCGGCTTTTTTTTTTTCTTTCTTTTTTTTACAAGGCGGCAGCTATTTAAATAGCCGGCTTTTCAGCGCAGTGTGAACGGGTGAAGCCGGCTTTTAAAAAAGCCGGCAAAAACCCTTCTTTTTAGCCGGGTCTAAGACCCGGCTAAAGAGACCCGGCTTCACCGTTCACATTGCCAGAAAAAGCCGGGGTTTTCATGAAAGCCGGCAATTTCATGAAAACCCCGGCTTTTTCATGGTAATCTGAACGGGGTATAAGTAAGATCAACAGTGTAGGTAGCATAGTAGCCTTAATGAAACTCATATGGTAGTCAAATATATGCTGCTATGTAAACAATGTAATGGATATCAAAGTCTACACATAGAAATATGGCACTGGAATCATCATTTATATCTTGTATTGCAATAGCATACACACCTGTACATTGATGATTAGATAAGTATAAAATATTCTCCTTCTCTGGCAAATCTCCATATAAAACTAGCTGGAAACAAAGGGGGAAAACAGTTATATTTTTTGAAAAAATACAGCACAAACATAGTAGAGTAATATGCAATACATGACAATCTCCTACAGTAATATATACCTTTCAATAAAAGGGCAATATAGAATTTTTACAGGTTAATAAAAAAAAGTCCAAAATACATGAATAGAATTGAGATTGCTGTTACTTTTTCGGGGTACAGATAAAATAAATAAATAATAATAATAAATTCTATATCACTTACTAAGACTGGGTATAATCCAATAGCCTGGAAAATCATGGAGAGTAAATCGTATATGATCATGTTTTATCAAAGCAAAAAATAGTCTACTTTCACAAGAGACCCCCAATTCTCACAGATCCCCTAAACTTACACACTCAATCCTTTGCTTGTGCGTTCATGAAAACCTGTACTTCACAAAACATGGTACACATTGCGGAATGACAAGGTGTACCGTGTTTTGTGGAGCATGGGTTTGAGGGAATGCATGAGGAAAGGACAAAGACTGAAGGTTTCTGGATCTGTAAGAATTAGCAGCTCTTTTGTGAAAATTATTTGATTTCCTTTATTTGCGTTAATAGGACATATAAAACAGCTGTCATTCCATAGAAAACTGCCAGCAACCCACAAAATATACCTTGTGTAGTGGGTTAAAGGAATAGGGGAACATATTGGATTGCGTGCGTTGGTCTTGCAAGGGTGTGGACGGTCCTTTTTCAAAAAGGCCGTTTTCTCCTACCCAGAAATGGATTGCTTCTGCCTCACAGAGGAGAAGCAATCAATCCACTGGAGAAAGAAGATGCAGCGGCAAATGGGGAATATAAATGTAAGCCCAATCCTTCCATTACACTAAACCTAACCCTCACTTCCCTGCACCTTATCCTAGGACTCCCTTCTCCGCAGCCTAACCCTAAAACTCCCCTGTAATACTCTCATGTCCGGCAGGTGTGTGGCAGTGCGACAGGTCTGCAGCAGTGGTTTCCAAATGAATAAATAGGTAAGTAAGTCAATCGGCATACTTACACACTCATTAATAAAATGTTACTATTAGCGATATTTTGGAAACGAAGACAGAAGGTAATGAGCTTTCAGCTGTTTCAAGGCAGCGACTGCATTCCAACTTGGAGATATACAAGAATTAGGGGTCTCTTCTACGAAAAGTATTGATTCCATTGAAAACTGTTGTCATTCCATGACATTTCGCTTTTATAAGATATAGCTACTAAGAAATATATGTGTTAAAAATATAAGTCAATATTTTTGTGATTGTTTTATTTTTTTTTAAGCAAACCAGAGGTGTAATTCCTCTTGTGTTATTCTTGCAGTTTGGAAAAGTTTACTATTTGTGACATCTTATAAACAAGTATTAAATATAAATAGCAGTGTTTCATTTCACTTCTTTATAGTTTATTTGCAAAGCATGCAAAAGTAAAAAGCTCAGCTCCAGAAAGCTGCATATACAGCACTTGCTTGTCTTTGGCAAGATAAAAATAATGAGGATACACCTGAGGAACATACATGGAGATATGTTCCAGTGTTTTCAAGAAGTTAATATTCCCTTAAGGGTTGTAGCTTGTAAATACATTTGAAATGTCATAATCTATGCTAAGGTTTACCTGTATACAACAGGCTTAATAAAACCTGCATCTACACACTTCTTAAAACATAGCATACATTCTTTGGAGAGTGTCTAAACAAGGGTATGCAGTCTTCGCTTATAAAATTCTACTTTCAAAACACAGGCAGTTGAAAGCTCATTCTCTGCTGCCTTTATTTTGAAAATATTATTTAGAAAGTTTTAGTAATGAATGGGTAAGCATGCTGTTTGGCGTATTTACCTATTCATTCAGAGACCCCCGCCAGACCAGAGGTAAGTATATGGGGAGTCCTGTGGGTAGGGGGTATACTTAGGGTAATGTAAGGGAGGGTTAAGGTAAAAATTATGAGACGGGATACTTAACATTCACCAGTGCATATTTATCCTGGAAATCATTGATTGCTTCTCTTCAGCGAGTCAGAAGCAATCGATTTTTCCAGGCACTTTGCTCTGGTCTGGTAGAAAATGGACCTTTTGAGAAAGGGCCGTTTGTGGCAGCGACCTACGCCCCTAAACAAGGAGCATTAAATGGTATATATAATATTTAACAACAGTTTAAGGATACAAATAAGGGCAGGTAATGCTGAAACAACTGTAGCAGGGTTTCCCCAGTTTTTGTGCCCTACATACTAATAGTAAAGGTTGCATTGTTAACTATCAAGTAAAGATTGTACTTAAAGTTTGCTTAAACTTAACATCTTCAAACGAACAATCTTTTCTTTTAAAAGAACAAAAACATTTTTACTCAATCATAAAAAATAAAATAGGCCTTCTCTATGGGACAGATTTAATTGACTAAAATGTCTATCACGGTAGCTGAAAATCATGCATTTGATCTTGCACCTCTATGGGGTGCAAAATAAAATCCATTATGTTAATTTGACAATTCCATTCTGGAGGCACATTACACTTAATTAAATCTGGCCCTATATATCTTAAATTGTGCATATAGATATCCCAATCATTGCACTTGTTTTACCCAACTAAGGGCTAGATTTACTAAACTGTGGGAAAGGAAAAGTGGACATGTTGCCCAATCAGATTCCAGCTCTATCTTTCCAATTACTGTATATACCTGAGTATAAGCCGACCCGAATATAAACCGAGGCACCTAATTTTACCACAAAAAGCTGGGAAAACTTATTGACTCGAGTATAAGCCTAGGGTGGGAAATGCAGCAGCTACTGGTAAATTTCAAAATAAAAATAGATACCAATAAAATTACATTAATTGTATCATCATTAATGCCTGCCATATGCAACTTAATGCCAGCCTCCATATCTGCCCCTTAATGTTAGCCTTCATATTTGCCCCTTTATGCCAGCCTCCATTTATTTAATTTCTCACTTACCTTTGATGTCTTCTGCCTTTCCCTCCTTTCCTTCTGCTGTCCCTCTGGTGGTCCTTGCGTCTGTGTCAGGCTCTCTCCCTCGAGTGCTGCACAAAGACGTTGCGGGGAAGAGAGCCTGACACAGCCACAGGGACCGCCGGAGGAAGAGCAAAGGTAAGTTCAGTATAGCATTCATGTATTTTTTTTCCCCTCACTTGAATATAAGCCGAGGGGGGCTTTTTCAGCATAAAAAATGTGCTGAAAAACTCGGCTTATACTCGAGTATATACAGTACATACTAGAAAATGTCAGCTAGAATCTGATCGGTTGCTATGGGCAACATCTCAACTTTTCCATTCCCGCAGCTTAGTAAATCTGGCCCCAAGTTTCAAAATAAATTGTTACACTTAACAAATCTTAACAATCTTAACAAAGGGAAAAAAATGGCACATGGTCTTGAAAACATAAAATGCAACTGGTTGGAAAACATGCTAAGAAAGAAACTAATAAACTTTAAATAATGTTTTGGAAGCACAGACACTTTCCATTCAATAACATATTTCAAGTGTTGCATTTAGTGAACTAAAATCCCAGTTTGTAATGATGCTTAGAGCATAAAATCCCACTAGAAATACTGCATTCTAAAGAACCGTTAGTGTAGAGCAGCATTTCCCAACCCTGGTCCTCAAGTACCACTAACAGTCCATGTTTTCCAGGTCTCCGCACAGAACAAGTGATATAGGCCCGGATTCACAACCGCGGACATATTACACATACGCCCTTAATTTACCGATAATAGCTACTATGCATGCATAGTAATTATTTTACATACTCTACGTATCGTTTTGTTACATAGATTGTGAATATGCAGTCTTTAAGAGATGTGTTAACTGTACAATAAGCGCTTGGTTAATCCCTTACATACTAAACAGATTTTGGCACCTTCCCCATTTTATTCGGGGATGGTCCTGAAATATTAAGGTAGGAACTAGCAATCATGAGTCCCTTGCATGCAAGAGGAGTGTCCCTCCCCATCGCACATACAGAAGTTATCTATGCTGTGCCTGTAGCTCTGAGTGCTACAGCAGTGGAGGTCTAGATCAAGCCCCTGATGCTTACAAATCCTACCTTGCATGTTAGTGGTTCTGAGAGGTTTCAGGTCCCCTAAAACCACCATCTAACTCATTTCTGACTTTGTTACACCCTTCCATTTTGCTTTGCCACCATTCTCCCTTTACACTTACCTGCCCCCCCTCCCCACTGCACATTTGTTGTAGTGTTCATACATATACTAATACACTCTTCAATGTTTAACATGTTTAATTGCTTTCCACTGTAGACAAAACAAAAACATTTGTAATCTTTGGAATAATTTCTGACATTTTGTATGCCTACGATTGTCAAAATCAGAATATAAAAAAGTTATTTTAAATACAAAAATTTCTAAAACTGATGGGAAATAAAAACATGCTGCAACAGCTCAAATTTTTGCATTCACAATAAAGAAAATTCTGCCCTGTTTTACTAAATAGACATCTTGTCATGTGTAGCCTTGATAATAGGCCCAGTGTTTGGTCCAAATTTGGCTCATCGTACACCCTCAATCCTTAATAAACACTAGAAATTTTTAAAATAAAAAAATATATTAAATGAAAATTTGTATTTAAAGTGCTTCCTATTAATATATTTCAGAAAAGCCAAACTAATGCTCAAGAAACGTTTGTAAAATAGCCAACGAAATACTCATGAAGGTCAAAGAACTATGAGCCATGTGCTCCGTAAACCAGTGACACTGGCTGCGTTCCAATAGAGCAGTCTGTCCGGAAAGTGACCCACCCTATTGTTTTTTTTAAAAACAATGTTTATCTTTAAACTGTCAATGAATATTTGTATCGTGTTTAAATAAAAATAATAAAAAAAACTTTATCCACTCTATTTCACTTATGGGTGATCAATATATTCTGAAATAAATCCAACTTTAAACAGCAGGTAAAAGTTAATGAAAAATTTGAAGATATTATTAATACATAGTTTATATTAATAAAAATACAAAATAAACTGCAAATTGGTCCTTGATATCAAAAACCTGCTTAACAATAAATTACTATTGAAGCAATTACAGCAGCTGTCTGTTTAAAACAACAAACAAAAAATAGATCAGTTGAGCGAATAGTATAATCATATGCAAATCTTGGGAATATTTTAAAAAGTAGATTGGGAGAAATACAAAATATATACAATTAGAAGCACTGTCTGCACCACAACCTAGAAGTGTTTCTATTAATCTTATGCCTAGAAGTGCACATCACTGTTTGGTATCGCTTTAATTTAAAAGAAAAGTGAAAAGGACTATCACAAAACACAATTATAGTTCGAGTCAATGTCACAAGTATCATATGTCAGTGAATAGCTAGCGTGACTGCAGTATGGATAATAAGGTTCTAGCATCCTGCATTCAAGGTCATACCAGCAGCACTGACATTTATACATAGAGTTTCAATGTGGCTAAATGAATGGAACAGCTAGTGTCTTCAATGAAAAACTTTGACAAATACTGTGATACAAAGGAGCTTAAACAACATTAGTCAGAAGAAACGAATGGAGATGACTTAAGCATGTACATCTAAACTTCCATTACTAGCCCCAGAGTCCACGGATAGGCTCTCCAGCACCATACAAGTATTGCACATTACTTACTATCCTCCCACACAACAGCTTTATGGAACTACAAAAAACCATGTGCCCCTTTTCCCTTGGCCCCTGGGCCCATATATCAGTCATCCCACCTGCACCCCGGTGTAGTGCTGGAAGAAAAAGAGCACCATGCTCTGATAGACGGTGTACAGACGGTCATCCCCCCGCCGATACAAACTCTCTGGCAAAACGACGCTGAGGGCCCTCCAGCAACCCCAGGCCAGCAAATAAGTGGGTGCCGTGCCCAGCATGAGGGCGGCGGGCAACATATACCGCAGGGAGTAGGTGTGGAGCACGGCGGACAGCAGCATGGTAGTATCGGTGCCTCACACCCCTAGGAAGTGAGTAGTGCTTGACACACTGCACCTACTGACACCCGGCAACACGTGAGAACGAGGGGGAGGGGCCCAGCCTGAGACCCCGTGCTGCTGGTTGCTGTGTGACAGCTGAGGGAGGAGGAGGGACAGCTGCATGGTAGAGGGAAGCAGAAAGATCGTGCACTTGTGTCAGTAGCACAGCTACACGCGATACCGGGACCACCTAGGATTGGAGCCGGGTCAATGGTATCACTGTGCGGTCTGTAGTCACTGCACACTAGCTAGTCGTCAATGGGCTGGCTGTGGAGCGCTGTGACGCCACACGCACCGTGAACCAGGCGCCATTTTTGTAACTGGAAAATAACCTTTCTTATGGGATGTTATTCTGTTTTTATTCCTTCTTCTGCTGTGATTTCTAGCGTCCAGATTTACTAAGCTGCGGGTTTGGAAAAATGGAGATGTTTCCTATAGCAACCAATCAGATTATAGCTCTCACTTTATTTTGACATACTAGAGAATTTCAGCTAAAATCTGATTGGTTGCTATGGGCAACAGCTCCACTTTTCCAAACCCACATCTTAGTAAATCTGGCCCTAAGAACAGTAAACTGTTTACACATTAATTCTATTTATATAATGTAGTTAACATGTTTATTGGTATATATTTTTTCAAATCATTTAGATGCTAAAATATGTTACTGTATTTATTAAATATTAATAAGAATTTTATTATAAATGTATCTTCAAAATTAGTAAAAATGTAGCTCAGCATACTTTTAATTCAGGGTTGCCGACTTTTGGCAGCTTCTCTCTGGGAGATCCCGGAGAGAAGCTAGCGACACATGCAGGGGGCGGGGCTTAATGACGCAAATCTAGGGTTACCACCCGTCCGGGATTGCTCCGGACAGTCCGGTAATTGAGACCGGTGTCCGGAGTCCGGAGGAGTCCCATTCCCGGACTATACAATGTCTGGGAATAATACTATTTCTAGAATTACATTACATTTCCAACTCTGAAATGTAATGTAATTATAGAAATAGTATTGTTCCCGGACATTGTATTGTCACAGACACATACACAGTGCCCGGACCGCTGCGTCCAGGCTCTGTGTATGTGTTGCTATGACAACACAACAGCGTTACAGTGTCTTTAAAAAGCAGCAGCGGCGCCGCGGAGGACGGGGTGTGTGGATGCGCTCTGCAAGACGGCAAATAGATAGGAGACTTTTTTTTTATTTAAAGTTTATAAGCGGCTATAGTATGTGAGGGAGGAGGTAAGGTGCGGATATAGTATGTGAGGGAGGAGGTAAGGTGCGGATATAGTATGTGAGGGAGGAGGTAAGGTGCGGATATAGTATGTGAGGGAGGAGGTAAGGTGCGGATATAGTATGTGAGGGAGGAGGTAAGGTGCGGATATAGTATGTGAGGGAGGAGGTAAGGTGCGGATATAGTATGTGAGGGAGGAGGTAAGGTGCGGATATAGTATGTGAGGGAGGAGGTAAGGTGCGGATATAGTATGTGAGGGAGGAGGTAAGGTGCGGATATAGTATGTGAGGGAGGAGGTAAGGTGCGGATATAGTATGTGAGGGAGGAGGTAAGGTGCGGATATAGTATGTGAGGGAGGAGGTAAGGTGCGGATATAGTATGTGAGGGAGGAGGTAAGGTGCGGATATAGTATGTGAGGGAGGAGGTAAGGTGCGGATATAGTATGTGAGGGAGGAGGTAAGGTGCGGATATAGTATGTGAGGGAGGAGGTAAGGTGCGGATATAGTATGTGAGGGAGGAGGTAAGGTGCGGATATAGTATGTGAGGGAGGAGGTAAGGTGCGGATATAGTATGTGAGGGAGGAGGTAAGGTGCGGATATAGTATGTGAGGGAGGAGGTAAGGTGCGGATATAGTATGTGAGGGAGGAGGTAAGGTGCGGATATAGTATGTGAGGGAGGAGGTAAGGTGCGGATATAGTATGTGAGGGAGGAGGTAAGGTGCGGATATAGTATGTGAGGGAGGAGGTAAGGTGCGGATATAGTATGTGAGGGAGGAGGTAAGGTGCGGATATAGTATGTGAGGGAGGAGGTAAGGTGCGGATATAGTATGTGAGGGAGGAGGTAAGGTGCGGATATAGTATGTGAGGGAGGAGGTAAGGTGCGGATATAGTATGTGAGGGAGGAGGTAAGGTGCGGATATAGTATGTGAGGGAGGAGGTAAGGTGCGGATATAGTATGTGAGGGAGGAGGTAAGGTGCGGATATAGTATGTGAGGGAGGAGGTAAGGTGCGGATATAGTATGTGAGGGAGGAGGTAAGGTGCGGATATAGTATGTGAGGGAGGAGGTAAGGTGCGGATATAGTATGTGAGGGAGGAGGTAAGGTGCGGATATAGTATGTGAGGGAGGAGGTAAGGTGCGGATATAGTATGTGAGGGAGGAGGTAAGGTGCGGATATAGTATGTGAGGGAGGAGGTAAGGTGCGGATATAGTATGTGAGGGAGGAGGTAAGGTGCGGATATAGTATGTGAGGGAGGAGGTAAGGTGCGGATATAGTATGTGAGGGAGGAGGTAAGGTGCGGA
Organism: Limnodynastes dumerilii; assembly: GCA_011038615.1. Lineage (NCBI taxonomy): Eukaryota > Metazoa > Chordata > Amphibia > Anura > Limnodynastidae > Limnodynastes > Limnodynastes dumerilii. The sequence continues at coordinate 365,821 of WWET01000396.1, forward strand.
TATAGTATGTGAGGGAGGAGGTAAGGTGCGGATATAGTATGTGAGGGAGGAGGTAAGGTGCGGATATAGTATGTGAGGGAGGAGGTAAGGTGCGGATATAGTATGTGAGGGAGGAGGTAAGGTGCGGATATAGTATGTGAGGGAGGAGGTAAGGTGCGGATATAGTATGTGAGGGAGGAGGTAAGGTGCGGATATAGTATGTGAGGGAGGAGGTAAGGTGCGGATATAGTATGTGAGGGAGGAGGTAAGGTGCGGATATAGTATGTGAGGGAGGAGGTAAGGTGCGGATATAGTATGTGAGGGAGGAGGTAAGGTGCGGATATAGTATGTGAGGGAGGAGGTAAGGTGCGGATATAGTATGTGAGGGAGGAGGTAAGGTGCGGATATAGTATGTGAGGGAGGAGGTAAGGTGCGGATATAGTATGTGAGGGAGGAGGTAAGGTGCGGATATAGTATGTGAGGGAGGAGGTAAGGTGCGGATATAGTATGTGAGGGAGGAGGTAAGGTGCGGATATAGTATGTGAGGGAGGAGGTAAGGTGCGGATATAGTATGTGAGGGAGGAGGTAAGGTGCGGATATAGTATGTGAGGGAGGAGGTAAGGTGCGGATATAGTATGTGAGGGAGGAGGTAAGGTGCGGATATAGTATGTGAGGGAGGAGGTAAGGTGCGGATATAGTATGTGAGGGAGGAGGTAAGGTGCGGATATAGTATGTGAGGGAGGAGGTAAGGTGCGGATATAGTATGTGAGGGAGGAGGTAAGGTGCGGATATAGTATGTGAGGGAGGAGGTAAGGTGCGGATATAGTATGTGAGGGAGGAGGTAAGGTGCGGATATAGTATGTGAGGGAGGAGGTAAGGTGCGGATATAGTATGTGAGGGAGGAGGTAAGGTGCGGATATAGTATGTGAGGGAGGAGGTAAGGTGCGGATATAGTATGTGAGGGAGGAGGTAAGGTGCGGATATAGTATGTGAGGGAGGAGGTAAGGTGCGGATATAGTATGTGAGGGAGGAGGTAAGGTGCGGATATAGTATGTGAGGGAGGAGGTAAGGTGCGGATATAGTATGTGAGGGAGGAGGTAAGGTGCGGATATAGTATGTGAGGGAGGAGGTAAGGTGCGGATATAGTATGTGAGGGAGGAGGTAAGGTGCGGATATAGTATGTGAGGGAGGAGGTAAGGTGCGGATATAGTATGTGAGGGAGGAGGTAAGGTGCGGATATAGTATGTGAGGGAGGAGGTAAGGTGCGGATATAGTATGTGAGGGAGGAGGTAAGGTGCGGATATAGTATGTGAGGGAGGAGGTAAGGTGCGGATATAGTATGTGAGGGAGGAGGTAAGGTGCGGATATAGTATGTGAGGGAGGAGGTAAGGTGCGGATATAGTATGTGAGGGAGGAGGTAAGGTGCGGATATAGTATGTGAGGGAGGAGGTAAGGTGCGGATATAGTATGTGAGGGAGGAGGTAAGGTGCGGATATAGTATGTGAGGGAGGAGGTAAGGTGCGGATATAGTATGTGAGGGAGGAGGTAAGGTGCGGATATAGTATGTGAGGGAGGAGGTAAGGTGCGGATATAGTATGTGAGGGAGGAGGTAAGGTGCGGATATAGTATGTGAGGGAGGAGGTAAGGTGCGGATATAGTATGTGAGGGAGGAGGTAAGGTGCGGATATAGTATGTGAGGGAGGAGGTAAGGTGCGGATATAGTATGTGAGGGAGGAGGTAAGGTGCGGATATAGTATGTGAGGGAGGAGGTAAGGTGCGGATATAGTATGTGAGGGAGGAGGTAAGGTGCGGATATAGTATGTGAGGGAGGAGGTAAGGTGCGGATATAGTATGTGAGGGAGGAGGTAAGGTGCGGATATAGTATGTGAGGGAGGAGGTAAGGTGCGGATATAGTATGTGAGGGAGGAGGTAAGGTGCGGATAGTATATATACACAGAGAGTTTAAATATATATATATATATATATATATATATATATATATATAGATGTAAACCCACACTGTCGGTATATACCGGTGATTGCCAAAGTGAATAAACATATATATTTGGAGCCTTGGGATAATTATCGGGTTTGGAGGACACTTGGGGAGTCTAAAATGGTGACAAGATAAATATCAGAATTTAACAGTCCCAATCCTAGTGGGGGGCAAGTATGTAATTACCCAATCCTTGGGGAGAAAGTGCTCAGTACATTTACATTTATTTATTTCAATGAAAGGCACTCCAATATAATGTAGTTAGCCTTGCAGCGTTGCCAGAACTTGGATATAGACCAAATATAGTAGGTAAAGATGAACGACACTCGCTGTCTTAAAAATGAAACATAAGCTGGATTTAGCAGTTCCAACATTTACATTTTATTAAACTTTCTTCAGGGAATTTTTTTGTACTATATAGTTTACTTAAAAATGTAGCTATACAAGGGCTGATTTTACAGTTCACGACCTTCATGTCCAAGACATTTTGTTCACAAAATACTGAATGAAAGAAGGAAAGTACCATTTTATAATGAGTTGTAGGAAGCAGCAATGTGCTCCTATGCCCTTGCTGAATCGATGCTCAGTGTTCAGCAGGGGCAAAGGAGCACATTGCTGCTTCTTACAACTCATTATAGATCAGTACTTACCTTCTTGCATTCAGTATTTTGTGAACAAAAGTGGGAGTGGATATGATTATTATGTGACCACAGTTATACCACGAACTTAGTAAAAAAGGATACATTGTGAACAATTCATTTTTATGAGGAACAGAATTTACTTTAAACAACAATCTCATGTTGACCACACTTTGCTTATTGATGTTTTCTTATTGATGTTTGCTCATTTATTTTGGAGGAGCATATTGTGATTGGAAACATCTGTTGTTTGACATAGTATTGTTAGTACAGCTCTAGCATTATATTTTGCAAATATTTTTACATATATCTCAACTTCTGAGTGGTGGACAAACAGAGGCTTAAAATATTGCCAGCAACATATATCACCAATAGCTGTGCAGCATATATCTGTGAACCTCTTTATAACATAAAAAATGTGAATGGCATGGAAGTTTTAAGGTGGGTGATGAGAGAGAAGAGTGGCTTCCGCTCACCCATGCAGAAGACTAGATTCAATAGGGAACTGGAGTCGTAAGTCTGGATCCAGGCCACAAAGTGTTAATCATTCGACAAAACATATTGACATAATATGAATGGAATGGACCGATTTGTTCAAACTGAAAAAAACAGTCCCAAAACTGATATGGGCTGATAATTAGGACATTCATGTTGCACCATGTCCAAAAGCTTCCTTTAAAAAAAAAAGTTTGATGACTTTCAATACTACATTTACAAGAAGATCATTTGCACACACACAGGATGATGCAGAGCTACCAACTATAATATTAAGGAGCAAATTATTATTATTATTATTATTATTATTATTATTTGCATACAGGAAAAATACCCTTTGCTTACAGCATAAACACTTATTTTTAAACGTCTCTGAATCTTTTAAACAACCAATGATGTTAGGATAGCAGCTGCTTGTATTATAGTCCCTTCTATTAATCTATTCTTTTTAGTCTGTGTGTCCTCGGAGGTTCTCTCTAGTGGCTGGAGATAATAGAAGGCAGTTTCTTTTTGATACTGAGCATAGCAGGGTCTTAAATACATTCCATGCAGTCTCTATCTCTTCAATGAATGTCCAGTAGGACCCTACCTGACAGAAACTGTAAAAAGATAGAATGGAAGAAATATTAAAAGGGTCAGAGAAAGCCAAGGGTTAGTAAATCAATTTTGAGTGGGTATAAAGTAACACAGAGTTGTAGAAACAGGACCAAAGTGAAGGCAAATTTTACCTTTTCCAACTCTAAGTCCAGTTTTCCTCAACAAACTGCTTACTCCTGCTTTTGTGTTCCCCACTTCCACTACATATGTCTCTATCATTCCCTCCTCGTATTTTTTTGAGAGCAGTTCGTTGTGGCACTTTATTTACAGGGGGCAATGCCGTGTGGTGTGCTATCAATGTAGGACAAACACAATCAAACAAATTGCGCATATTTTTCACTTTGCTTTGGTTATGCCAATAGAGAAAAAAAAGTAAGGTGTTGAAGAGACACAGATTGCAAAATAAAAGGTGGTCTGGAACAAGCTGAACATGGACTTTACAATAAGAGCCAATAAGCTGAGAGAGTGAGACAGTCTGATGACAGCAGATGCATGTAGTCTGTAATTTTTTCCTAAATATTTTCAGCCATTTAACTACTTTCAGGAATTTCTTGCTTTAGTTTGTGCAGTGTGCAAATATATTAGGGCTGCTTAGTTATAAGGGGCTGGATCCAGACTTAAGTAACACCCCTTTCACACTGCCATCGGTGAAAAACCCGGTATTTTTCCAGGAAGAAATGCTGGGTCAAAAACACTTTTAAGCGCCCAAAAATCCGGGAAATTCCGGGGTCTGTCCCTTTCACACCGCCAATTAATTTCCCGGCTCAGGCGTGTCAAGCAACTGTCAATCATTATAGAAAGGAGCTCAGTTTTACGAATCCCCATTCCACCATAGAGGAGGCTAGCCATTGTCTTGTGGTGGTACCCCATCGCACGATGTCATGCATGTTTGGAGTTGGGATTTCCACAATCTGTAACCTTGTGCGTGAGGTGACCGAGGCTTTTCTGGAAGCACTGTATCAACGCGTGATCTGCTTGCCTGAGGGAGAGCCTCTGGATGAGACCATTGCCAGCTTCCTGAGACGTGGATATCCGCAATGTACTGGAGCAATCGATAGGACACACATCCCCATCATTGCCCCTGCGCAGAATCCAGCGGATTACCACAACCGGAAAGGCTGGCATTCCATTGTCCTCCAGGCTGTAGTGGATCACAAGTATTGGTAAGCATACGTTACAATGATAACTTTAATTATATGTAGTGCAATGGAATGCTAAACATATGCTATGTTCAGCTTCACTGATGTTTTTGTCAGATGGCCTGAACGTTCTCATGACGCCTGTGTCTTGGCAAACTCCGAAATCTACAACCTGGCCGAGGAGGTTAGAGGAGGTTACTTGTTCCCCAGAGAGGTAATTTAATTAAGTTATTTATTTATTATTATATCCCTTGACTATAGCCCATGCTATTATATGCCCCTGCCCCCCCCCCATACCTGAGTATATCCCCTGCTATTATATCCCCCTGTCCCCCCCTATACCTGAGTATATCCCTTCCTATTATATCCCCCTGTCCCCCCTATACCTGAGTATATCCCCTGCTATTATATCCCCCTATCCCTCCTTTACCTGCTTACATCCATCCATATCCCCTTTAGCTTTCTGTAACATGTTTTTCAAATGTAGTATTAAATTACACAGAGCATCCATAAATTTGAAAACTAAACTTTTACACTCTGTTTACAGAATTCAAAGACTGTCAATGGAGTGGAGATCCCGGTGCACCTTATTGGTGATGCTGCATATCCGTTATGTTGATGGCTGATGAAGGGCTTTACACAGCGTTCTCATCTTTCTGCGGAGCAAGTGAACTATACATATACCCTCAGCTCGGCTAGAATGGTTGTAGAGAATGCCTTTGAACGATTAAAGGGTAGATGGTGTTGGTTGCTGAAGCGGCTGGACATTGAAACCAACCTTGTACCGCATGTAGTTGCCGCCTGTTGCATTTTGCATAACGTTTGTGAAATGCAGCAAGAGGGGTTTCTACCTGAATGGAGAGCGGTTTCTACCTGAATGGATCTTTCAGGACTCTGAGCTGTCAGAGCCAACTGATCCACAAGCTTCTGAGGTTGAGCGTCACAGTTCTCGCGTGAAAACTATACGGTCTACCCTGGCCACCAACCTTCATAGTTTTTTTTTAAATAAACACAAATTGTTTTTGAAAAAGTGGACGATTATTGCGCACTTTTTTTATTTTTGGTTACCTTCAGCATCTTTACAACATATGCTTAGATGGTCCATAATTAAGTGCTTTGTGCAACAAGGCATACAACATATATCAACATATCAAGATATAGCAAAAATATACACTTACAAAAAATGCAATAACTAGAAAATATATTAACTAAAAACCTAAAACATTTACAGATTTTGATAGCAAGGGTATTGTTCCTGCTCTAAGTGCTGGTGGTGATACGGCCGTTCCTGGGATGTATTTAAAGTGGCCATTGTGGTAGGTACAGTAGACTGCTGCGGATGCTGTCCATGATGGTATTGAGGGTCTTGGTCAGTATGCGGTGTAGCAGGTGGGTGTTGGTGGTGGAGGGTAATTCTGGGAAGGGTAACCAGGGAAAGGATAACCACTTGGGTGGTAGGGTGGGTTAGCGAGTGGAGGTGCAGATTGGGAACCTCTCATACCTTGGACTATTCTCTCAAAAAAAGGCCTGTTGGCTTCTCTTTTTTTACATGTTATCTGGGTAATGCGATCTAGGAATTTGTCCTGCAGCTTGATTTCATGATCGAAAAATCACTGTATCCTGTCCTCCTCATTCTGCTACATGACTTGTTCCATGGAGTCTAGTTGCTCCAGCATTACAGTGGTCATTGCTTTCATTGCAACTTCCACTTTACTCATACGTTTTCGTCGCTTTGGCACATTATAAACTGAAAAAAAAGGGATAAGAAAGTGTTTACAAAAACTTAAAATTTATTTATGTACTTGTTGCAAGATTAAAAAGCTGTTTTGTAAGCCATTGTGCTCAAGGCCTCATTCCTTCTGCACTTCTTTCAAGCAGCAACAAATTATAAAAAATGTAAAAACTACTGTATGTAAATACTTACTATTTCCCCGCAATGCAGTGGAAGTCGTGGCTTCGTCTGTGGCGGATGTCGCTTCAGGCGTCATTGTCATTGTCGCAGATGTATTGCCTAAAGAAAAATAGCAAGATTATATACATTTATATATATTTATGCTCTTTTATTGTTTCCTCACCGTGTATATTCCGGAGCTCTATAATCTCGTCCTCCATCCATTGCACCATCTTTAGATGTGTATGTATGTAGATAGGTTAGGCTATTGTTAATATTTTGTGTTATTTTATTAAATTTTAAATATGTAGTCCTTGTGTTATTGGTAGTTTTGTTTTAAAGTTATATTATAGTTAGTATAATGTTCATAGGTTAGGTTATTGTCCATAGTTTGTGTAATTTTATTAAACTTTAAAGATGTAGTTCTAGTGTTATAGGTAGTTTTGTTTTTCATTTATATTATAGGAGTTTAGACAGTTATACAAGTTATATAGTTATAGTTGTTGATAGTATTGAGTTATGGTTGTATTTTTTATTTTTTGGCGTATTTATTGTTATTATCCATGTGTACATTACTTTTTATAAGTCTTTACTTTCCGGTTATTGTTGTCATTACCATGGTTTTTTTGCTATGCCTTTATTGAAACTGAAAATGCTATCCTAAACTATTATGATGACAGCAAAGACTATTAAAAAAAAACCTTAAAAACTTAGTGCTATGGACATGCAGTGTGTATCAAACTAAAGATACTTACCAGTTTTTGTAATCCGTGAGGACGTACAAGGCTCCTCCAAAAGATCGTCAGGAGTATCACCTATAAAATAAAATAAACAGAAACAACAGCGCATCAGCATGAAATGGACAACTAATCCTTCATAGACATCGATGGTGCAGTCAAAAGCACTTACTGTTTTGCCGTTCCAGTTGCAAATGACTTGGATCTCCTGCAGCAGATCGAGACCGTTTATGCCCTTTTTGTGTCAGAGGGGGCTCCTGTGAGGATTGCCCTGAATGTACCGAAGCTGTTTGAGAATGACGACCTATTAATAAACAATTATGCCATTAATTTATATATTACATGCAAGGACTTTACAGACTGCCAAAAAACTGACTTTTGGGATACCGCTACAAGAAATACAACTATTTTTAACATTGCGTGCAAGGACATTACATCCAGCGAAAAAAAATGACTTTTGCCATACCACTGCAACAAATGCTACCCTGCACACAGGGACATTACAGAACTTACAAAGACTATTATAAAAAGAGACTCAATTTTTTCAAGCACTGCAGAATATACATTCGGCTCATCAGTTATCATTGAAGTGTCTGTTGTGCTGGACTCCACCTCACTCTCATCATCGTCAAACATTAAAGGCGACGAAGGCCTGCTCGATGCGTGAGATGCTTGAGAACTCTGCTTGTGGCCTGAAATAAATGACAACAGTGCTATTGGATTACAGGAAGTACTGCAACTGAAAATAGTTGTGCATAATTCATAGAATTGCCACTGTATTCTTCCACTAACACTCTTTTTATGTTCATCATGAACTTTATTAAAATATTCTTGAACACTTTCAGCATGTTCACGACCTGCTGTTGTGTCTTTATTATCCCTCATTCCTCCAGCTTCTTGGATATGTTGTGATATATGTGTGCGTCCTTCACTGTGCCCGATATTTGCTCCTTTATTGCATCCTCAACGCGAATATTCAGGAGCTCCTTAATCTCCTCCTCCCGCCAATGCTCCATCTTGAGATCTAAAGAACGACAGCATATGATGACATCATCACATGCTGCCTGTTTCTGCATCCAATCAGGTGGCAATGTGAAAAAACCCGGGTTGAAAACAACCCTGTACAGTTCACACTGCCACCCTTCCCGGGTAGGACCCAGGAATAACCCTTCTTTTTTGCCGGGTCGAAGTCCCGGGTCTTCCGGAAGTGGACGTTTCAAACTGCCACCAAATACAGAGGTTTTTGCTGATTCCTGGGTTTTTGGCCAAAAACCCGGGTATTTGGTGGCAGTGTGAAAGAGGTTTAAGCGCTTGAAATTAGTTACTCCTGGGCTAAACCATGTTGATTGCAGGGGGAGTCAAGTTAATTGTATTCTTTGCATGCAAGGATATATCTTTAATTGTTTACTGCGCACAGATACTGACCAGCTTTACTATCACACTGTTATTTAGACTTGGGATAGGCAACATCACCTCTCAACTCTAATACTGTTTGCAACAGATTAAATATGACTCCTCTGCAATCAACATGGTTTAGCCCAGGAGTAACTTATTTCAAGCACTTACTTAAGTCTGGATCCAGCCAAAGGTTCCCCAAGTTACTTTAATTCAGGAATCTCAGTAAAAGTAAGGAAAGTGGGGGAAAAAAGGATTAGCACAAACTTAAAACTTATTTCTGTCCTCACAGTGTTAGCTTAAAAAAAGTACAACTTTAAAGACACATAAAAAAATAATAATAGTAATTTGTTTATTTTTTAATGTTAAGCAGTCTAATTTTTCATTCAACAAACACTGAAATTCATAGAAATGTTAATTAGATGAAACATTTCCTTGATCTCAATCGTAAACCCTCAGAATGCTACTGTATATCTTAACATAACATCTCTGCTGTATAAGGGATAGAGGTTAAATCGAGTGCAAGATTAAATAAAGGTGGAATCAAGTATAGATAACCTCCTGTATATGTAAATAACTATATACTGTATTTAACCTTGATTTATTTTAATCATGTAAAACTCCTTTAAGCCCCATGAATTGGTATTTTTAGCACCTCTTGTGTCCTCAACAGCTCTTCACTTACTTCAATTCAGTGTTTTCTACCAAATCTTTTCCACAGCAAGATTTGACTAGGGCTACTAGGTGATACATTGGAAACACCCTTTACCTATACAGACCTGGTATACACACCTTTTAAAGGTGATTCATGTGAAGGGAGTTCTTATCTAAGGAATTTAAAAGACAAATAGAAATGGCAGTTACACATGAATAGTAGTAGACAAATGGAGAAGCAAAAGATTTATGGTTTTACAAAAGAGAAGAAAGTTTCTTAAATAGCAACAAGTAGAATTACATAACTGTATTTACTGTCTTATGACTATGTCCTAAATCCACTAACACAAAATTAGGAGTCTGTATTACAAATATTACAAGGTCATTATACTGATGGATGACTTGTCCTCAAGCAGAAAGATTATGTATGAACTGTAGGATAAACAGTCAGATCATTCTGAGAAAACACTAGCAATTGCTATAGAATATAGGGCTCCATTTACTATTAAGAGCACTCGTAGTGCTTTTAAAGTAATCAAGGCTCACTGTGTCTTGCAGCGAGACTTGAATTATCGCACCCCATATTTACAAATATCCCTCCGTTGAGGTCCCACGATGGTCTGCGGGACTCTCACCAGAGGCACTTGGTTCTACTCGGTGACGAAGTCCCGGCACATATGCGCAGTCGTAAACTTCTGGGACTTAAGGAGACGTGGCACCGGGCAGGTAAGTTTAACACTATCTTTAGTTTCATTTCTTTATTTTTTTTTTCCTCTTTTGCCCACCGGAATACCTATCGGTTTTCCTTGTTCACATGTGCCTCAATGCAATCGATAGCGGCGGCGGTGTTTCTGAATGAGAATGGGTGAGTATGCCGATCGGCCTACTCACCCATTCTGAAATTTTTTTTAGAAAGTGGGCGGTATTCGAAATAGGGACATCCAAAAAGGAACTTTCAGATGTTCCTATTTCGGAAAGCATAATTTCGAAGCAGGGAATGCAAGCGCCCGCAGCCTTACCCTAAGACCCCCCTCCCGCAGCCTAACCCTAAATCACTGGAAAGGGTTACTTACCTCTCTGGTGGTCTGGTCCGGCGGTGGCGCTGTTTTCCAAAAATGAATGGGTGAGTATGCATTCTCGGCCATACATTAAAAAAAAAAAATTCTGTAGTGTTGCACATTTGAAATAGGGACAGAAAAAGAAAAGACACTTTCGGCTGACCCTATTTCACATTCTTTAACAGCCCAGCGGGGACTCGCAATGCTCTATACACACACACCCTTTCCTAATAACAGCTATTAGGGGGAGGAAAAGTTTCAAATATGGGGAGACCGCAGGAATACTTTTACCAACGCCATCTTCAGATGACATTATTTAACTTTATTTATTTAACATAATTTACACTAAGTAAATTAAACGATCAGCTAGCCCGCATTCATCGGAGCAGGATGGCGATCGGAGGTGTTAATGCTAATTATCGCCATGGATTCCATGGGGATCATTGCATTGTAAATGGTGATACCTTTATTTTCATGAGATAAAGACCATTTTCAGGTTTTGTAAATGGTGCCTATAGTTCCAGTGCTAAACAAATTCTATAGTATTTGTCTTTAGAAATTAAGTAATCACTTCAGATGATAAACACCAGTATTATAGGGAGTGATCAAACATAGCTGTTAAAACCTTGTTTGGGGCTATTCTCAGAAGCGCAGTCAATAAGGTCTTGGTAAGTGGTTAAAGGTTCCTCTTTGACGCTGTGAGGCAAAACAAATCTAAACATCTACATATAGTCCTTCTGTCTTAGTGAATCAAGGTCTTTTGCACTGCTGTTTGTCAACTTACTCTAAGTATATGACAGTGTCTCAGATTGTCTTCCTTTGAATATATAACAAACTCCAGTGCAATTTTTATTGTGGGTCTGGTATGGAATGTCGACAGTCAAAATGTTAACACCATAATGTCGACAGGTCAAAATTGCGATGGGTCAAAATGTCATCAGGTCAAATTGTCAAGGTGTCAAAATGTTGCCAGTTTAGCATTATGTTAGTATTTGTTTATAACATCCATAGACTTAATGTAATGTAGGCGGCTTGTAAAACATTTCAGAGATGTGTGAAAGGAGGTGCACTATCAGAAATGTATTTAAGATATAACTTTTAATAAGTTGAACAAAAAAAGTAATATTGCAAGTAGGTCACAATTTATTAAAAAATAAAAAGATGACAGAGCTGTGCTGATATAACTATACCTTTATATATATTTAGTATTTATGGGATTATTTATTGTTAATTATTATAGACCCAATCCAGGCCTAAGGGCTTAGGGCCAATTTCAGACCTCTGTGCTTTTTCCGTACGCACAGAGGTCTGTCAGTCCACATGGAAGAGCAAATGAAATTCCGTCACTCCCTTCTCTCGTGCAAATTATGGTGAACTTACGAAGCCATAAGTTTACCTTAAATGTCCCATGTGGATCAGTGGTCTGTACGATGGGGATCAGTCAATGGTGTCACCCCCATCCGTTACATCATTAAAAGATGTGCAATGCTGATGTGACTTGGTCATGTCAGTGTCCTACATCTCTGTTATTTTTCATGAGGAGCAAAAGAGTAGAGAAGGAAGAAGAGAGAAGAACAAGAAACAGCATAGCAGTAATATAGAAGCTGTAATCACCAAAATAGAGATCTAATTCCCCCTTCCCCTATGTAAGGTAAATATGATTTATAGGAGATAGATTTTCTGTAGTTTCAGCTCACAGGTAGCCATAATGTAGATATACAGCTCTGAAATAGGACATAACTTTGTCTTTTTAGCTTTATTTATTTATATTTAACTTTTTTAACTTTACATGAGTTAGGTCCTGAATTATTGAGTCTCATCTCTGTTACAGAACATACACGTCGACCCCTGACGAAATCGCTGATGATGAAGCACATAGGGGTGGTGTTACATATGGACTGCTATGTCTTGTTCTGCCCATAGGGGCAGATCTGAATGTAACATTTTTGTGGACATTTATAGTTCCTGCCACTAGTGGCTGCTAGTGGGTTCATTATCTGGAGTCCTAATTATGTCTTGTTATCCCACACCTGTGGACTGGGCTTATATTCTCCTTGATCCAGTGCACAAGTGTGGGTCATAGTTTCCTGTCTGTTTCCAGCTTCCTGTTGGTGTGTGCTACTGCTCTTAGCTTCCAGTTTCCTGTCAGCTTCCAGTTCATGTTGGCGTGTGCTACTGCCTGTAGCTTTCAGCCTCATGTTTTCTTTGTACTTTATTTCTAACCTTCAGTTCTCTGCTCTCTGTTTTGTCTTTATTGTTCTTTGTTTCAGCCCTTGAATCTGTTTCCATTCGTTATCCCTTCCTACCGTTTGGTGTGTGTTATCCTGTCGGTTCTCCAGTCTGTCTCTTTACTTTTGTCTGCTACAGCCTTTACCTGATTTTTGTGTAGTGTGCTGCCTGTTCAGTTTATTATTTTGTATTATATCTGTTGTGTGTTTTTCCTGCCTAACCCAGCACATAGCGCTTGCTTATTATTTTTGTATTATCTGTGTTGTGTGGTTACACTGCATTATCCAGAGCATAGTGCTTGCCATTATTTTGCCTTTGTAGTCAGTGTGTTGCTGGTTTCATTAAACTGCACCAAATACATACCCTTGCTGCTGCTTGGATTTATTTTGGCACATAGTGCCTGCCTTTATTTGTGTTTTCAGTCTGGCACATAGTGCTACCATACTTCCTGCATTCTCTGCCGCTCTTTATGTGTTGCTCAGTCTCCCTCTGTGTTCCCCTAATCTGTGTTTTGGGCTTTGCCCTAGAATCTCCCTCCTACTACTAGTCTGTTGCCTGTCTTGTATGTATACTACCTCTGTCTCGTGTGTGTATATTACCTCTGTCTCTGGTGTGGCCTCTTCTCCCTGCCTTTCCGGTGTGCCACATCATAACAGTTATTCAGCTAGTCATATGTTCAGACATTTTAAAGGCAACACCCTATGGAGTGCAGCTGCAAATTAATTAATTAGTATTATCAAATGTTACAAACAATGTTTTTGTAAGCAGAAAAATATGTAGTAATTTTTCCAAAAAGGATAAGTGCCCGTATATAATAAGAAGGGGGAAAAAAGAGAAATGCACAGAAAACAGGAGATATATCATGGTTGCCGACTTTTGGCAGCCTCTCTCCGGGAGATCCCGTAGAGAAGCTAGCAACGCATGGAGGGGGTGGGGCTTAATGATGTGGTTATGCAAATCGCATCATTAGGCTCCGTCTCTTGCTCATACTGACCCGGTTTTTGTTGAAATAGGGGTCGGACGGGGCTTGATGCCGCAGATTGCGTCATCAAGTCCCTTCCTGTGCCTAGCAACACTAGTATACTAGTGTTGCT
>WWET01000396.1:380355-391276 GCA_011038615.1 Limnodynastes dumerilii
TCTGGGTTTTTCACATATTATAGGATAAGGGGAGATATATTGGGTCTAGGAGTGGCATATACTATAATATAATGGGATATATTATGGGTCTGGGTATTGCACATACTATAATATAAATAGTATATAATAGGGGTCTGAAAAAGGCATATATACTTTATATAGTGTGCCATTCCCAAAGCCTAATATATACCCCATATAATTTAGTATGTGCCATAACTAGACACCTAATATATCGCTACATGTACTTTATGTAGTATGTCTTATCCAGACCCTTAATATACCCCACATGTTTTACACACATTGGAATCCCCCTTTCAAATTCCTGTAACCTATCCCAATTTATCATAAAGTTTTTTAATAAAAACAGCAATTATCATTGGACCTGATTCAGATTTAATATGGGCAGAGGAAAGTTACTCCTGGGCTAAACCATGTTGATTTCAGAGGGGAGTCAAGTTAATTGTATACTTTGCATGCAGGGATATATCTTTGGATATATAATTGCTTACTGCACACAGATACTGATCAGCTTTACTATTAAACTGTTATTTAGACTTATGATAAGAAACATCACCTCTTAATTCTAATACTGTTTGCAGCAGATTAAATATGACTCCCCTGCAATCATCATGGTTTAGCCCAGGAGTAACTTTCCACTCTTATTTTCAATCTCAGAATCAGGTCCATTATGCTTATCTAAGCATGTTTGAATTGCTCTAGTAAACCTCTACAATCTCAGATGGGAGGTTTTGCCACATATCAGCTACATACCTCCCAACTGTCCTGATTTGAGCTTTCGGGAAACTGTCCCGCCAGCCTCATAACTTGTCCCGATAGATCAGACTCTTGGGACAAAGTTGTATGTTTTTTGTTTTTTTTGTAAAGCCTGTGCTGCTGTATATGCAGCAGGGGGTTTACACTGCACAGTACAGGTAATACAGTGCTCCTACGGGAGCCCTGTAGGACCAAACCTGTTACTGTGAATGGCAGTGACTGAACCTATGCGGTCACTGCCATTCTACAAACAGATTTGGTTCTACAGGGCTCCCTGTACCGCACCATGTGACCACAGATGGGGAGACGCAGCAGCAGAGGTTCCGCGGAGGAAGGGAGAAGACTTCAAAGGTAAGTAACTGAAGAGGCTGGAAATAAGGGGAAGACAATGGAGGCTGGACATAAGGGCTAGAAAAAGGAGGCTGGACATTAAAAGGTGCAGACAATGGAAGCTAGAAATAAGGGGCAGACATGGAGGCTGGACATAAGGGGCATGGAGGATAGATATTACATGGGGTACACATGGGGGATGGACATTACAAGGGGCAGATATGGAGGCTGGACATTATAAGGGGCAGATATAAAGGCTGGACATAATAATAGGGGGCAGACATGGAGGCTGGACATTACATGGGGCAGACATGGAGGCTGGACATAATAATAAGGGGCAGACATGGAGACGACAAATAAACAGGGAGGAGACATATGGAGGCTGGACATCATAATAAGGGGAAGACATGGAGGCTGGACATAATAATAATAAGGGGCAGACATGGAGGTAGGGCAAATAAAGGAGCAAATATGGAGGCTGGACATATGAATCCTGGACAAATAATAAGGGGCAGATATATGGATGGCAGGCCTATTATTAAGAGGCAGACATATGGATGGTTGTCAAATAAAAGGGGCAGGCACTAGACCCGCTGGTCTGGGTGGTGCAAGACACACCCACTTTGCCAGACACGCCTACTGGGTGGTACAAGACACACCCTCTCAACCAGGTCGTAAAATTTTGTCCCTCTTTTGAATTCTCAAATGTTGGGAGGTATGCAGCTATCTTATCAGTGTAGTAATGTTTCGTCATATTTCCTCTAAATCAGCTACTCTTCAATTTCAGTTCATGTCCTTACTCATAGCTTTAAAATATTTGAAAGCTTTTATCATAGCTATACCGCACTCCCATCTCTGCTCTAAGCTATATGTTTAGTTTCTTACTTGATATGCTTTGTGATAATTGCCATTTACTATTGTAGTTCTTGTCAGTATTGCATTTATGTAGTTCTGGAGAGATGGTGCCCAGAACGAAACACAGTAGAGGCTATATCAATGACCCATAAAGTGACATTACTCTTCTTCAACTACTAATTCCTTTATTTATACATAATCTCTACCATATGACTTTCCCTTTTCATTGCTTTGTTACATTGCTTACATAATTCTAAGTCTCCTGAGTAACTCTTAGATCTCTTTACTTCTATTTTCAATTCTAGTTTCAATTTTAGTACCATTAATTCCACATTCAGCCTTTGTGCAGGATTTAGCATTTTTGAGAGCTGCCCATTTGTGGGCCAATGCGCAAAGTGTCTGCTGTTACGTCACCCCTCAGGGGGCGGATCGCCACAGATGTTGCCTGGGCACCTGCATTTCTGGCGGTTGCCCTGCCTGGGCCACTCCTATACAACCAATTTCTTATCCACACAACCATTCTTTAATCCAGTGCATTTAATAGTCTCTGTTATGGAACAATGTTAAAAGCTTCATATTAATATAGATTGATTATTTTCTAGTTATCTTTATTTATTTATTTATTTATTTTTTAATCACCTGTCATAAAAGTCCATAAGATATCTTTGACATGATTTTCAGGGAACTCATGCTGTTTGGATTTAAGATATTTTACAATTTATTCTTTTAAATTTGTATTTATTTTTTTATGCAATTGTGTCCAGGCAGCCTAATATGGCTGCTGTTCTCCATTTTTAATGTGCTTTTATGCAAACATGTTATTAATACTGTGTAGAGCCAGACGTTCAAGGCCAGGACATGCCGATAAGGCAGCTTGGTGGGAGCAAAGGGTATATGACACTAACATCATACAACGCTAGCTTAAAACATGATTATAACTTAATAAGGTATTTGACAAAACAGAAGGAAAAGTTTAAATCACTTAGGCGCACTCTTATAGGCCACCAATGTTCCCATGAAAAATTATAAAATATCAATTTTATTTAACTTCATTAAAAAAATTTATATGAAAAGTGATTAAAATTAAAGGCTCCTTCCCTTGTATAATGATAGCCTCTTTCAATAATTGCACAGTGTGGAGAAGATGAGATTTATATCCCAAGATAATATCCCTCCTAATTAGACAGGGTACAGTGGAGTGAATGTATGAAATTAATGGGGTAAATATCACAAACCGCGGCAAACGCCGCACTTAACTGCTTCCTGGTTCCCTGACGGCATCCCTCTCCCGGCGCGCAGCCGCTGCAGCTCGTCGGAGACTGTCACTGAAGCAGTGACAGCCTCTGCTCAGTACTCACCAGTCTTGCCACGGCGTCCTCCGCATGGAATTCTGGCGGCAAACGCGATGGTGCTCTGATCCATGGGCGCGGCCATCTTGGACTGCAGCTCGTACTGTCACTGAAGCAGTGACAGCCTCTGCTCAGTACTCACCAGTCTTGCCACGGCGTCCTCCGCATGGAATTCTGGCGGCGCGGCAAATGGTGCTCTGATCCATGGGCGCGGCCATCTTGGACTAGTCACATGACCGCGCTTCTCCAATAGATTCAGTGCTCTCCGGTCCTCCAGCCAATCAGTGCGCAGGGCGCACCGCACTATTTCTGTGCACTGTTCCATCGTTGCCAGAACAACTAGGTCTCCTAGGTGCCTGGTACTTCTTCGTCCTGTTCCTGCCTTGGTCCAGTCCTGCTCCTGCCTTGGTCCAGTCCTGTCCTGCGTCCAGTCCTGCTCCTGCTTTGGTCCAGTCCTGCTCCTGCTTTGGTCCAGTCCTGCTCCTGCTTTGGTCCAGTCCTGCTCCTGCTTTGGTCCAGTCCTGCTCCTGCTTTGGTCCAGTCCTGCTCCTGCTTTGGTCCAGTCCTGCTCCTGCTTTGGTCCAGTCCTGCTCCTGCTTTGGTCCAGTCCTGCTCCTGCTTTGGTCCAGTCCTGCTCCTGCTTTGGTCCAGTCCTGCTCCTGCTTTGGTCCAGTCCTGCTCCTGCTTTGGTCCAGTCCTGCTCCTGCTTTGGTCCAGTCCTGCTCCTGCTTTGGTCCAGTCCTGCTCCTGCTTTGGTCCAGTCCTGCTCCTGCTTTGGTCCAGTCCTGCTCCTGCTTTGGTCCAGTCCTGCTCCTGCTTTGGTCCAGTCCTGCTCCTGCTTTGGTCCAGTCCTGCTCCTGCTTTGGTCCAGTCCTGCTCCTGCTTTGGTCCAGTCCTGCTCCTGCTTTGGTCCAGTCCTGCTCCTGCTTTGGTCCAGTCCTGCTCCTGCTTTGGTCCAGTCCTGCTCCTGCTTTGGTCCAGTCCTGCTCCTGCTTTGGTCCAGTCCTGCTCCTGCTTTGGTCCAGTCCTGCTCCTGCTTTGGTCCAGTCCTGCTCCTGCTTTGGTCCAGTCCTGCTCCTGCTTTGGTCCAGTCCTGCTCCTGCTTTGGTCCAGTCCTGCTCCTGCTTTGGTCCAGTCCTGCTCCTGCTTTGGTCCAGTCCTGCTCCTGCTTTGGTCCAGTCCTGCTCCTGCTTTGGTCCAGTCCTGCTCCTGCTTTGGTCCAGTCCTGCTCCTGCTTTGGTCCAGTCCTGCTCCTGCTTTGGTCCAGTCCTGCTCCTGCTTTGGTCCAGTCCTGCTCCTGCTTTGGTCCAGTCCTGCTCCTGCTTTGGTCCAGTCCTGCTCCTGCTTTGGTCCAGTCCTGCTCCTGCTTTGGTCCAGTCCTGCTCCTGCTTTGGTCCAGTCCTGCTCCTGCTTTGGTCCAGTCCTGCTCCTGCTTTGGTCCAGTCCTGCTCCTGCTTTGGTCCAGTCCTGCTCCTGCTTTGGTCCAGTCCTGCTCCTGCTTTGGTCCAGTCCTGCTCCTGCTTTGGTCCAGTCCTGCTCCTGCTTTGGTCCAGTCCTGCTCCTGCTTTGGTCCAGTCCTGCTCCTGCTTTGGTCCAGTCCTGCTCCTGCTTTGGTCCAGTCCTGCTCCTGCTTTGGTCCAGTCCTGCTCCTGCTTTGGTCCAGTCCTGCTCCTGCTTTGGTCCAGTCCTGCTCCTGCTTTGGTCCAGTCCTGCTCCTGCTTTGGTCCAGTCCTGCTCCTGCTTTGGTCCAGTCCTGCTCCTGCTTTGGTCCAGTCCTGCTCCTGCTTTGGTCCAGTCCTGCTCCTGCTTTGGTCCAGTCCTGCTCCTGCTTTGGTCCAGTCCTGCTCCTGCTTTGGTCCAGTCCTGCTCCTGCTTTGGTCCAGTCCTGCTCCTGCTTTGGTCCAGTCCTGCTCCTGCTTTGGTCCAGTCCTGCTCCTGCTTTGGTCCAGTCCTGCTCCTGCTTTGGTCCAGTCCTGCTCCTGCTTTGGTCCAGTCCTGCTCCTGCTTTGGTCCAGTCCTGCTCCTGCTTTGGTCCAGTCCTGCTCCTGCTTTGGTCCAGTCCTGCTCCTGCTTTGGTCCAGTCCTGCTCCTGCTTTGGTCCAGTCCTGCTCCTGCTTTGGTCCAGTCCTGCTCCTGCTTTGGTCCAGTCCTGCTCCTGCTTTGGTCCAGTCCTGCTCCTGCTTTGGTCCAGTCCTGCTCCTGCTTTGGTCCAGTCCTGCTCCTGCTTTGGTCCAGTCCTGCTCCTGCTTTGGTCCAGTCCTGCTCCTGCTTTGGTCCAGTCCTGCTCCTGCTTTGGTCCAGTCCTGCTCCTGCTTTGGTCCAGTCCTGCTCCTGCTTTGGTCCAGTCCTGCTCCTGCTTTGGTCCAGTCCTGCTCCTGCTTTGGTCCAGTCCTGCTCCTGCTTTGGTCCAGTCCTGCTCCTGCTTTGGTCCAGTCCTGCTCCTGCTTTGGTCCAGTCCTGCTCCTGCTTTGGTCCAGTCCTGCTCCTGCTTTGGTCCAGTCCTGCTCCTGCTTTGGTCCAGTCCTGCTCCTGCTTTGGTCCAGTCCTGCTCCTGCTTTGGTCCAGTCCTGCTCCTGCTTTGGTCCAGTCCTGCTCCTGCTTTGGTCCAGTCCTGCTCCTGCTTTGGTCCAGTCCTGCTCCTGCTTTGGTCCAGTCCTGCTCCTGCTTTGGTCCAGTCCTGCTCCTGCTTTGGTCCAGTCCTGCTCCTGCTTTGGTCCAGTCCTGCTCCTGCTTTGGTCCAGTCCTGCTCCTGCTTTGGTCCAGTCCTGCTCCTGCTTTGGTCCAGTCCTGCTCCTGCTTTGGTCCAGTCCTGCTCCTGCTTTGGTCCAGTCCTGCTCCTGCTTTGGTCCAGTCCTGCTCCTGCTTTGGTCCAGTCCTGCTCCTGCTTTGGTCCAGTCCTGCTCCTGCTTTGGTCCAGTCCTGCTCCTGCTTTGGTCCAGTCCTGCTCCTGCTTTGGTCCAGTCCTGCTCCTGCTTTGGTCCAGTCCTGCTCCTGCTTTGGTCCAGTCCTGCTCCTGCTTTGGTCCAGTCCTGCTCCTGCTTTGGTCCAGTCCTGCTCCTGCTTTGGTCCAGTCCTGCTCCTGCTTTGGTCCAGTCCTGCTCCTGCTTTGGTCCAGTCCTGCTCCTGCTTTGGTCCAGTCCTGCTCCTGCTTTGGTCCAGTCCTGCTCCTGCTTTGGTCCAGTCCTGCTCCTGCTTTGGTCCAGTCCTGCTCCTGCTTTGGTCCAGTCCTGCTCCTGCTTTGGTCCAGTCCTGCTCCTGCTTTGGTCCAGTCCTGCTCCTGCTTTGGTCCAGTCCTGCTCCTGCTTTGGTCCAGTCCTGCTCCTGCTTTGGTCCAGTCCTGCTCCTGCTTTGGTCCAGTCCTGCTCCTGCTTTGGTCCAGTCCTGCTCCTGCTTTGGTCCAGTCCTGCTCCTGCTTTGGTCCAGTCCTGCTCCTGCTTTGGTCCAGTCCTGCTCCTGCTTTGGTCCAGTCCTGCTCCTGCTTTGGTCCAGTCCTGCTCCTGCTTTGGTCCAGTCCTGCTCCTGCTTTGGTCCAGTCCTGCTCCTGCTTTGGTCCAGTCCTGCTCCTGCTTTGGTCCAGTCCTGCTCCTGCTTTGGTCCAGTCCTGCTCCTGCTTTGGTCCAGTCCTGCTCCTGCTTTGGTCCAGTCCTGCTCCTGCTTTGGTCCAGTCCTGCTCCTGCTTTGGTCCAGTCCTGCTCCTGCTTTGGTCCAGTCCTGCTCCTGCTTTGGTCCAGTCCTGCTCCTGCTTTGGTCCAGTCCTGCTCCTGCTTTGGTCCAGTCCTGCTCCTGCTTTGGTCCAGTCCTGCTCCTGCTTTGGTCCAGTCCTGCTCCTGCTTTGGTCCAGTCCTGCTCCTGCTTTGGTCCAGTCCTGCTCCTGCTTTGGTCCAGTCCTGCTCCTGCTTTGGTCCAGTCCTGCTCCTGCTTTGGTCCAGTCCTGCTCCTGCTTTGGTCCAGTCCTGCTCCTGCTTTGGTCCAGTCCTGCTCCTGCTTTGGTCCAGTCCTGCTCCTGCTTTGGTCCAGTCCTGCTCCTGCTTTGGTCCAGTCCTGCTCCTGCTTTGGTCCAGTCCTGCTCCTGCTTTGGTCCAGTCCTGCTCCTGCTTTGGTCCAGTCCTGCTCCTGCTTTGGTCCAGTCCTGCTCCTGCTTTGGTCCAGTCCTGCTCCTGCTTTGGTCCAGTCCTGCTCCTGCTTTGGTCCAGTCCTGCTCCTGCTTTGGTCCAGTCCTGCTCCTGCTTTGGTCCAGTCCTGCTCCTGCTTTGGTCCAGTCCTGCTCCTGCTTTGGTCCAGTCCTGCTCCTGCTTTGGTCCAGTCCTGCTCCTGCTTTGGTCCAGTCCTGCTCCTGCTTTGGTCCAGTCCTGCTCCTGCTTTGGTCCAGTCCTGCTCCTGCTTTGGTCCAGTCCTGCTCCTGCTTTGGTCCAGTCCTGCTCCTGCTTTGGTCCAGTCCTGCTCCTGCTTTGGTCCAGTCCTGCTCCTGCTTTGGTCCAGTCCTGCTCCTGCTTTGGTCCAGTCCTGCTCCTGCTTTGGTCCAGTCCTGCTCCTGCTTTGGTCCAGTCCTGCTCCTGCTTTGGTCCAGTCCTGCTCCTGCTTTGGTCCAGTCCTGCTCCTGCTTTGGTCCAGTCCTGCTCCTGCTTTGGTCCAGTCCTGCTCCTGCTTTGGTCCAGTCCTGCTCCTGCTTTGGTCCAGTCCTGCTCCTGCTTTGGTCCAGTCCTGCTCCTGCTTTGGTCCAGTCCTGCTCCTGCTTTGGTCCAGTCCTGCTCCTGCTTTGGTCCAGTCCTGCTCCTGCTTTGGTCCAGTCCTGCTCCTGCTTTGGTCCAGTCCTGCTCCTGCTTTGGTCCAGTCCTGCTCCTGCTTTGGTCCAGTCCTGCTCCTGCTTTGGTCCAGTCCTGCTCCTGCTTTGGTCCAGTCCTGCTCCTGCTTTGGTCCAGTCCTGCTCCTGCTTTGGTCCAGTCCTGCTCCTGCTTTGGTCCAGTCCTGCTCCTGCTTTGGTCCAGTCCTGCTCCTGCTTTGGTCCAGTCCTGCTCCTGCTTTGGTCCAGTCCTGCTCCTGCTTTGGTCCAGTCCTGCTCCTGCTTTGGTCCAGTCCTGCTCCTGCTTTGGTCCAGTCCTGCTCCTGCTTTGGTCCAGTCCTGCTCCTGCTTTGGTCCAGTCCTGCTCCTGCTTTGGTCCAGTCCTGCTCCTGCTTTGGTCCAGTCCTGCTCCTGCTTTGGTCCAGTCCTGCTCCTGCTTTGGTCCAGTCCTGCTCCTGCTTTGGTCCAGTCCTGCTCCTGCTTTGGTCCAGTCCTGCTCCTGCTTTGGTCCAGTCCTGCTCCTGCTTTGGTCCAGTCCTGCTCCTGCTTTGGTCCAGTCCTGCTCCTGCTTTGGTCCAGTCCTGCTCCTGCTTTGGTCCAGTCCTGCTCCTGCTTTGGTCCAGTCCTGCTCCTGCTTTGGTCCAGTCCTGCTCCTGCTTTGGTCCAGTCCTGCTCCTGCTTTGGTCCAGTCCTGCTCCTGCTTTGGTCCAGTCCTGCTCCTGCTTTGGTCCAGTCCTGCTCCTGCTTTGGTCCAGTCCTGCTCCTGCTTTGGTCCAGTCCTGCTCCTGCTTTGGTCCAGTCCTGCTCCTGCTTTGGTCCAGTCCTGCTCCTGCTTTGGTCCAGTCCTGCTCCTGCTTTGGTCCAGTCCTGCTCCTGCTTTGGTCCAGTCCTGCTCCTGCTTTGGTCCAGTCCTGCTCCTGCTTTGGTCCAGTCCTGCTCCTGCTTTGGTCCAGTCCTGCTCCTGCTTTGGTCCAGTCCTGCTCCTGCTTTGGTCCAGTCCTGCTCCTGCTTTGGTCCAGTCCTGCTCCTGCTTTGGTCCAGTCCTGCTCCTGCTTTGGTCCAGTCCTGCTCCTGCTTTGGTCCAGTCCTGCTCCTGCTTTGGTCCAGTCCTGCTCCTGCTTTGGTCCAGTCCTGCTCCTGCTTTGGTCCAGTCCTGCTCCTGCTTTGGTCCAGTCCTGCTCCTGCTTTGGTCCAGTCCTGCTCCTGCTTTGGTCCAGTCCTGCTCCTGCTTTGGTCCAGTCCTGCTCCTGCTTTGGTCCAGTCCTGCTCCTGCTTTGGTCCAGTCCTGCTCCTGCTTTGGTCCAGTCCTGCTCCTGCTTTGGTCCAGTCCTGCTCCTGCTTTGGTCCAGTCCTGCTCCTGCTTTGGTCCAGTCCTGCTCCTGCTTTGGTCCAGTCCTGCTCCTGCTTTGGTCCAGTCCTGCTCCTGCTTTGGTCCAGTCCTGCTCCTGCTTTGGTCCAGTCCTGCTCCTGCTTTGGTCCAGTCCTGCTCCTGCTTTGGTCCAGTCCTGCTCCTGCTTTGGTCCAGTCCTGCTCCTGCTTTGGTCCAGTCCTGCTCCTGCTTTGGTCCAGTCCTGCTCCTGCTTTGGTCCAGTCCTGCTCCTGCTTTGGTCCAGTCCTGCTCCTGCTTTGGTCCAGTCCTGCTCCTGCTTTGGTCCAGTCCTGCTCCTGCTTTGGTCCAGTCCTGCTCCTGCTTTGGTCCAGTCCTGCTCCTGCTTTGGTCCAGTCCTGCTCCTGCTTTGGTCCAGTCCTGCTCCTGCTTTGGTCCAGTCCTGCTCCTGCTTTGGTCCAGTCCTGCTCCTGCTTTGGTCCAGTCCTGCTCCTGCTTTGGTCCAGTCCTGCTCCTGCTTTGGTCCAGTCCTGCTCCTGCTTTGGTCCAGTCCTGCTCCTGCTTTGGTCCAGTCCTGCTCCTGCTTTGGTCCAGTCCTGCTCCTGCTTTGGTCCAGTCCTGCTCCTGCTTTGGTCCAGTCCTGCTCCTGCTTTGGTCCAGTCCTGCTCCTGCTTTGGTCCAGTCCTGCTCCTGCTTTGGTCCAGTCCTGCTCCTGCTTTGGTCCAGTCCTGCTCCTGCTTTGGTCCAGTCCTGCTCCTGCTTTGGTCCAGTCCTGCTCCTGCTTTGGTCCAGTCCTGCTCCTGCTTTGGTCCAGTCCTGCTCCTGCTTTGGTCCAGTCCTGCTCCTGCTTTGGTCCAGTCCTGCTCCTGCTTTGGTCCAGTCCTGCTCCTGCTTTGGTCCAGTCCTGCTCCTGCTTTGGTCCAGTCCTGCTCCTGCTTTGGTCCAGTCCTGCTCCTGCTTTGGTCCAGTCCTGCTCCTGCTTTGGTCCAGTCCTGCTCCTGCTTTGGTCCAGTCCTGCTCCTGCTTTGGTCCAGTCCTGCTCCTGCTTTGGTCCAGTCCTGCTCCTGCTTTGGTCCAGTCCTGCTCCTGCTTTGGTCCAGTCCTGCTCCTGCTTTGGTCCAGTCCTGCTCCTGCTTTGGTCCAGTCCTGCTCCTGCTTTGGTCCAGTCCTGCTCCTGCTTTGGTCCAGTCCTGCTCCTGCTTTGGTCCAGTCCTGCTCCTGCTTTGGTCCAGTCCTGCTCCTGCTTTGGTCCAGTCCTGCTCCTGCTTTGGTCCAGTCCTGCTCCTGCTTTGGTCCAGTCCTGCTCCTGCCTTGGTTCAGTCCTGCTCCTGCCTTGGTCCAGTCCTGCTCCTGCTTTGGTCCAGTCCTGCTCCTGCTGTGGTCCAGTCCTGCTCCTGCTGTGGTCCAGTCCTGTTCCTGCCTTGGTCCAGTCCTGCACCTGCCGTGGTCCAGTCCAGTGGTCCAGTCTCGTTGTCCAGTCCGGTGGTCCAGTCCAGTGGTCCAGTC
>WWET01000396.1:391471-401827 GCA_011038615.1 Limnodynastes dumerilii
CCGGAGTTCAAGTCCTGCGCTTCCAGTTGATCCACCTCAGCTGTTGCCAGTTCCGTCTACTCCGGTTCCGCTGACTACTACTCTGCCATCCACCTCTTTCATCGCTGCTACTACGGCTACCCTCAACTCCACCTCCTACCATACGGATCCTGTACTTTCCCCGGCCCGCCGGTATCCCTGTCTGGACTAGTATCTGTTGGACAGTATCTCTCCTGGCGAACTATTACTTGGACTTACACCATTGTCTCATCTGGGACTCTTAGATACCGTTACTTCTGTATGCACCCATCTATTATTAAACCTGCTCAATTCCATTTTAACCCAACACTGTTGTCTCCATCTCTGAAACCCGGAACCGATCCCAAACAATCCTTGAACGTGACAGTAAATAGAAATAATAAATGTCCTGAATTTATTCCAGCATTATAGCTATAGTAGGGCAGAAATTATTACCATGAGGTCCAAATTACTCCTCTTAATATGAATCTACCCTGGTAGAGGACAGTGAACTCCAAATTGCTAAGGATGTTCACTATGAACTTTCAACTTTTCATTTGAATCAGCATCTCTAAGGGGATTCAGTTGTACATATCTAAGGCTCTTATTGGCCCCTTAACTTCTTGTGTTGATTCACATCATATCTTTTCTCATTCCTGAAGCATCGAGGGAGCTCCAATCACATTCCTTTAATAAGGTTTTTACCAACATCTGCATATACAAAGTAACTGCTCCTATCTGGTGTACTCCTCTGCATCTTTACAAATGCCACCACCATATTCATTTGACATACAGTAAATACTCAGCCAGTGTACATATTGACCTCCTTTGCATTTAAAACAATCTTCAGTTCAGTGTAATAAAGACTTGACCAAAGGTTTTGACATGATTAAAATACAGTGAAGTGTTTTCCACATGTGTTATCGAAATCCCAGATTTAGTGGGTGCTGAAACTGAGAGAAAGCAGAATGACTGGCTACATAGTAACATATTACACATAAGGCGTGGGACTGTGGGTTTAGATTTATTGTAGTCTCTGTAATTTGACAATAACAGGCAAAAAGTCTATAGGCAACATTTTTTAAGAAAATGGCAAGATAATTCTTCCCAACATTTAAAAGTGCAAAAGAGAGGCACCAAAACCATTTTTTGGTTGCATTCATAGACATTGAGGCACCTTTACAGACTAAGACACAAATTATCATAAAGCAGTGCATACTTGACAAAGTTAAAAATAGCAGCAATAAAATACAGGGTAGAGGAAATTACAACAGATATATTGTATTGTATTTTATCTATAAGGTTTAAACATCAGACCAGCGTCTGCATATGTCAAAGCGATTAAAGCTGGGACTTGAAGGGAAGATGGCAGGGTTGGTAAAAAAACTTAATGATGCAAAAAATTATTAGATGTATTATTGTTGTTGACTACTGCAGAGAGAGAAAGACAAGAAATACAGACATAGGTTATTGTACAAATTAAGGTTGGAAGATTAAGGGATGCAACCAAGGGGGACACAACATAGATAATTTTTCCTTTAAAAAAAAATTTCAGGACAAAGCAAGGGGGTAATATACAGAAGTGCATACCTGTAGTGATTCAGTGATGCTACAGATAAGGTGTAGTGTAGTCAGTGTAGGAAATCAGGAATACCTGTGTATGGAACTTTGACAAAGGTGAAACAAAAATAGCATAGATGAATAAATTAAAGTGTGGCACTAATAGTGACTTCCGGGTTATCTTTGGGAATATATTATTGTGGATTTATTTAGAAAAATACCTAGAGAAACATGATATTATTCATGATATTGTTAGGGCACTCCGGGCTTACCCCTAAGGAACCGGAGTGACCCAGGAGAGGTACTCCGGAGTTTACCGATTAAGAACCGGAGTGACCTCTGAACAGAACCCACAGAAGTGCCGAGCAAGCTTCCGGGGATCGGAATCTTTACAACCAGAGGTTCTTCACCAGAGCCCCTGATGGTGGGGATGGACACGCCCTACTGGTGTCGAGACTCAAGAGCAGACCCTGCATCGAAGGCTGGTTACGTGCCTGCGCA
This sequence comes from Limnodynastes dumerilii, assembly GCA_011038615.1. Taxonomy (NCBI): domain Eukaryota; kingdom Metazoa; phylum Chordata; class Amphibia; order Anura; family Limnodynastidae; genus Limnodynastes; species Limnodynastes dumerilii. The sequence continues at coordinate 393,530 of WWET01000396.1, forward strand.
ATTGCCGCTATAGCGGATCTTATTCCACGAACAGACTGACGGCCTGAGACAAAGCCCAATTGGTGGGGTGTAAGAATATTAGGTAAAATTATCTGCAGATGGTTGGCCATGATTTTCGCCAGGATTTTAATGTCTGTATTGAGTAGTGAGATTGGTCTATAGGAAGATAATAACTGCGGGTCACGACCCGGTTTAGGTATGAGTATGGTACTGGCTGCGTTAAAAGTTCTATCTTTATCTCCCCTGTCAAGACAACCATTGTACAGATCAGTTAATATTGGAGTTATATTATGACTTAGAAGTTTATAAAAACCCGCAGACAGGCCATCCGGGCCTGGAGCCTTATGTAGTTTCAGATCTTTTATAGCTTTAGAGACTTCAGTCTGCGTGACCGAATCCTCTAAACTCTCCATTTGTACCGAGGTCAGTTTAGGAATACTGTTTTCAAATTTTTTAACATTTACCTAAATTACATAAAAATTTGTTGAATCCCCCTGGGCGCCTGATTATTTCGGGCATTGACTCTCTCACCTCTTCCCTATCACATTATGTTGATTTAATTTTACAACCACAGGTTCACTTTAAAGTCTTACTTAAGGAATTCCACTCATTTATTAATCATTAATTTGAATAAAGATGTTAATTGGTTGCCTCATTTTTGTTTTCTCACTATGGATGTTGAAGCATTAGCAACATCCCTCACCAAAAGGGGGTGGGGGTACTAGATTTAATGCTGAAAGACACGATGTCTAACAGTAAGAAACAATTTAGTTTGTCTTCAGTGTCATTCATTCTCACTCATAATTTTTTTTTGTTTAAGCACCAATATTATTTACAGGTGATGGGGACTGCCATGAGGACTAGATTTGCCCCGAGCTATACGAACCTATACACGGGCTCCTTTGAGGAGCAACATGTCTGGGGGAGCCAGTTCGGGGCGGATCTAGTCCCCTATGGCCGTTTTATTGATGATTTATTTTTTATTTGGAGGGGAGGGGAAGAGAGATCGTTACAATTTGTTAACTATCTAAACCACAATACTTATAATTTGACATTTTCACATAAACTTAGCTACACCAGCATAGAGTTCCTTGATTTGGTTCTTACTATTAATATTAATCAAATTGAAACTTCAACCTTTAGAAAACAGGTAGATGTCCCTCCCTTCATTTTGAAAGTGGACATCACTTTAATTGGAGGAAAAATATACCTAAGGGACAACTAATATGGCTAGAGAGGAATTGTTCCTCTAACAATGTGTATCTTGAACAGGCTAAAGAGCTTTTGACACAATTTAGAGTTAGGGGTTACCCAACTGAGATATTGGATAAAGCTTGGGTGAAGGTTAATGAGAGGGATAGAACAACTCTACTTGAAATTAAAAATGATAATTAAAAATCAAATGAAAAATAAAAAAATTACAAAAAATTTGAAGAGAAAAATAATGGGGACTTATTACCAACCTATGAACATTGTGATATTGGGAATATAGCAAATTATGTGGACAAGCAGAGCGATGTACAATGTGAGGGATCTTTTAATAAGGAAGAAGGTAGGGAGGGGGACTTTAATTTGGCATTTGTGACGAAATTTAACAAATGTGCGGGTCAAATTTGTAAAATCATCAAAGATGGTTTCCCAATTCTACCTCAGGATCCCACCCGGAGCAATATAGTTCCAGAACAGCCAATTATTTAAAAAAAAAAATACTATTTTGAAGAACATTTTAGAACCATCACTTTTGAAATCTAAAACTTCAAAAAATTGTTCCAAATCCTTGGCGGCTGATAAGAACACTAGTCAGCTTGATTGTACATAACTACCTACATCTTTGATGGCTGCTATAAATGTAATGCGTCTAGGTGTATTACCTGTAGACATATTGTACACAAAATGACTCTATTAAAACATGGGGCATTGTCGTTTAATATACAGGGTTTTATAAATTGTGGTACATCATTTGTAAATTATGTTTTAAGGTGTCCGTGCAAGAAATTCTATGTTGGCCGTATGACAAGACCTCTTAGAGTTCACTTTTTGGAACACCGGAGAAATGTGATTAATAAGATTACTATACATAGTGTATCTAAACATTTTTTGATTATCATGACAGTCATTCAGATCTACTAGCATGTATTGAATTAGAACGTATTTCTAGAACTATGAGAGGTGGAGATAGGTGTAAAAAATTGTGTGCTCAAGAGACCTTCTGGAATTTTACTCTGGACACTTTAAGCCCCAAAGGTTTAAATGAGACAGTGGAAATGAATAATGTGTTTTGATTTTGATTTAATGTAATTGATTATATATATTTTTACTAATTATTATTTTTCATTTATTTTCATCTTTATTATTATTATTACCATCTTCATTTTTATTTTTATATTTATCATTTATTCTTTATTAATTATGATTATTTTTCAAATGTTTTTATTTATATTTATATTCATTTTTATTTTTATTTTCATTTTTACTTTAATTCATATTCCATGATGGTAGTAATAATCCTTATCTCCCTCTTGTTGATATGTGAACAGATATGGTGACCCACTCTTGTTTTAATTGAGTTGGTGGCTATTGGAGCAAGTAGTGGGTTGCTATGTCTAGAGATGTTTTTTGAATAGTTGACTGTTGCATGAATAATTGTTTTGAGTTGTTATTATATAATTCTTTACAACGTTATTCATCATATAAAGTTATTAAAATATTAATAAATAGCAGTAATGAATTGAACAATATTTGTAAGTAAATAAATTAGTTTTTTTTAATTAATTTTTATTATTTTATACCGGACTTCTACAAGTGATTAATTAATTATGTTTTCACATATTGGTACATACAGATTGGTGTGTTTGAATTTTAAGGGAGGTGCTACTCCCTACTTTTACAAGGACTACACCTGCTGGACTCATTCCTCTGATGAAATTGTTTTGTAACGATGAAACGCGTCAGAAAGTGGTAATATAACTTATACTGATCGGACCTGTTTATTATCCTGTAAACTAATTTAAGCACTTATCACTGTGCGATAATCACTTTTTTCGGATTGCTGTGTTATATCCTTGCCGTATACCAATTGCAGCCGATTAAGCCGCAGACCACGGCTATGTAGGATGTCCACGCGGTGGCCTTGCTGGCAAAGGTTCAGGACGGATGAGCAGGAGTGATACAGTGGAGTGGAGGCACACTGTGAACTAACTAATCTATTTGAATCTATTGGAAGCATAAGCAAGTGAGAGCGGAGCAATAGAGTGGAGATTAAGGGGTCTATTTACAGAGATCATTTTAGTGCGATAGGGCCAGTTTTCAATTCAAAACTGGCCCTATCGAATTAAAATGAAGTGTGACATATTTACAGAATGTTGGAGCTCAGGCTGGCATTAGTGACAATTATTCTGGCGATGTCCTCATATACCCCTCTTATCCCCCCCCCTAATAGCTGTTATTAGGGGGAGGAAAAGGAGGGCATGTATGGGGAGACCGTCGGAATACATCCCAATCAAGCCCCAGTTAAAAAAAAATAATAATAACAATTTTTTTTTATATAAGTTAAAAAATAAATGAATAAACCCCATAGAAAATATAAATAAACATTACTCACCTGTCAGGGCGTCCCGTCGGGCTGCAGCTGTCCGGTCCCGGCATGAATACGCTGCACATGCGCAGTGTTTCTCATGTCAGGACTTGGGAAAAAACAGAAGCACTGCGCATGTGCAGTGTTTCTCATGTCGGCACTGAAATTTTTCTAAGTCCTAATTGAGAGATACTGCACATGTGCAGTACTTCATTCAGGGATCGCACGGAGGAGAAGCCCAGCACCGACCCGCGGCTCATCGCGGGACCTCGGAGGAGGGGGTGAGTAATAGTAAATTATGTGAAGGAAGCTGCCAGGCTTGCTGCGATGATAAGCGAGCCTGATGCAGCTTCCTTCACAGGGAACGAGCAAGGTAAGTAAATAGACCCCATACTACGCTGTGAGAGGCATCTCGCTGTCAGACCCATGCGCTGGGAGAATCACTTGGGTGAGATTGTTCTCGGTAGAACACTGCTATACTATCTCTAAATATGGAGCCGCTACCATTATTATTACTTTGTGTGATCGCTGCAAAGCTCTATTTGAGCTAAGAATATCAATCGTTAATTCACTTTGCAAGATATATCTGTGCCCTCATCTCTGCTGCATTACTCACATGAGCCATAACACTAGTTATTAATCCACTCTACATGTGCCTCAATTGTGCCTTTATTTACAGTGATTTGGGACTTAGAAACTTGTTGGAACCACAGTATAACCCCAAGAGCTATATTGTGGCTCAGTGTGTGTTAACATTATTGCTACAGTTTACATCATAGTTACTTTGTGAATAGCTCATACTGTTCTACATTCCCGGAACTCACAATCGTTTCAGTGTCTGGCTAATAACGTACTGGACCTAAGTGGTTTGTCTACACGTTATTTGCTTAAACTTTTGTTATTAATTGCTGGACATTATCACTATATTACTTCTCGTAATTGTGTGAACAGGAAAGCCGGCCAGTATTTGATGTATTTTTTTTACTTTTTATCCATGTATTAATAAATTGTTATAGTTCATTGCAGAAGACCGGTATTATTTAGTTTTATTATTTTTTATTAGTATGTTGTATAATCCTGCTGTTTTGGAATTGCGCGGTTATAGTTTTGTAGTTATCATATTTTTGCTTTTGGGGTGTAGTTGCCACACCCATATACCTGCTGCAGGCTGTACCAGCTAGGATTATATATTCAAATATCAGTAGTTAATTCTGAGTGCCTATCCTGGGAAATCAAATAGTATCAAATTGTATATTCAGCAGCAAACCAGGAATGACCTTTAAAAAAACAAAGCAAAAAACAAAGGCTACGCTATGGGTATAACCCACCAAGATTTTTATTCAAATCAACACAATTATGTTAATAAATTAATAATGCACACATATTATATAAACATAGATACAAAATATTCACAACATGGTACTAGATATCAGCAGGACTTTAAATCTCAGCCTGCTATAGCAACTTGATTCTGTCCCAATCTTGTGATCTGAGCAATCCCCAAAGAAAGTCTGCAGATAGATATAAATATTGCCAAGAGGATCCATGAATAGATTTAGAAATAATGTTTGCCAAAGAAGAACTTTAGGACCAAATTCACGTCTGTCTTAATTTTGGAGATATAGGGGCTGATCCAGACCTATGCTCATCTGCGTTTTTACGATGCTTGTAAAACATTAAAACAGCCACTTGTACTTACTGCGCATGCGCGGGGCAGATGTTACGCTCAGAAATTCTGAGCGTATAGGCCTTCAGCGTAAAAGCCTCGTAACAACAATCGAGGGGGCGTGCCTATCATACGAAATCCATAAATACGCACCGTGGGCGGGGTGAGGCATTTAAATTGTACAGTATGGGCGTGCTAAGCGTCATAACTATGCAATGAGCTTACGGACGCCCACAGTTACAATCAGAAAAGTTAGGGTTGGGTTTACTGGGAGTAAGAAGGCAAAACTAAGTACGACCAAGGGAAGTGCCTAGGTGGTGTGCATCGTAGGTACGTGTAAATACGCTACGCACATGAGCATTTCATGAACGTAGGTCTGGATCAGGCCCATAGGTTGTAACAGAAAGAGTATGTACCGCGCTTAAATTCAATATAGCTGTGGTCTGATATAACAAGCAAGTGATGAATAAGACTTTTAATTGTTAAATTGTTTAATAAACGGTAATGACCATACACATAATAACAATAAAACACAAATTAAAATGCAATACAATAACACTGTCCAGTTGATGGTACCGCTATATATTGTGGGACAGACAATGATAAAAGTCAATTTGACTGATAGTGCAGATAATGGAGACAATTTTGCTTAGAGAGTGTATCCAAGCGGCGTCACATTGAATGAATCTTGGTTATATAGATTATATGTTCACTCAGGTAGGGACAATAGTCCTAAAAGTTCTAGCACTTGGAGGTCCGAATGGTGAATGTCGAGGGACAAAGCTGGTACAGATGGAGTAAGCTGCCATATAATTACTGAGTCAAGAAGATGGCAAAGGTAGGAGAATATTTACCATAGGATGTGCAGTCCCGGATCTCTCCAAAGTATCGGAATGGAATAGCCGCGTGGTATGTAAGTAGTCTACAGGGTTATGAGCAGTCTGCAGTAGCCGCGTGGTGTATAGGCGTTGGGCAAGAAGGGGCGGGAGTTCATATTCATATATTGCCAAAACTTTAAAGACAGCTGTATTTCGTCTGTATAGTCCCAAAGAGTGAGATATTGAACAGGACAGGAGCTTCTGCAACGCATTTCGTCACAAAGAATTAGGACTTTCTCAAGCAGTATTGCATACTTCCGTGGAGCCATTTTTAAAGATCCTTTTTCAGCTGATCACTAATTAATTAGGTTCTTTCCATCATTAAAGGTAGAGTACCTATATTTGGGCATTAGATTCATAGTACCAGCAGATCACTTGCTTGTTATTACAAAATTAGTTTATAAAAATCATATTAAAAAACCACTTTTTTATATATCTCACATCTTATAATATTTATTTCTATATACACAATTTCTTATAAAAAGATAAGGATTTTTATACAAATATATATATATATCTGAAACAATTTTTCTATATGGACAAAAAAGTCTGTTCGATCCAGAATGAATTGATGGTTAGATATTTATATAACAACCATATTTTTATTTTTTTATTTATTAATTCTAAACAACACATTCGGACAGAGAAATCACTTAGAAACACGTATATTTCATAATTCTAGAATTACATGTTATAAAGATTATAATTCTACACATATTATGCATGCATATATAAATTAATACTCACCTATCTACAGAAAAAGAAGAGACCAAATTATAAGATTAGTCAATCTTTAATAAATACAAAACTTAACAGTCCTATAATTAAATATGTTTATATTATAACTAGAGGAAAACATTTAGTAAGTATCTAAATACTTAAGTCTACTTAAGTGGACATACAATAATCAAAAGACTGGTAGATTTATTCAACAAAGTCTAAGGCTTCATTCAGACCTTTTGGGGCTAGGGTCTGGAGCTTAAATATTTGTTCCATAGATTGTAACATCCAACTTCACCACAATGTCCATTTAACATTACCACTAATTGTGGCTATATGATGTTTTCAATTGGATTAGTAGTGATAATATTAAATATACTTAAAAGATAAAGTTGAAAGCTCACAGTGTCGAGCGATTGTGAATAACTCTTTCTCCGGGCATAGTATTTTGTGGCTGGATATTCTTATATCACTGTAATTAATTACTTAATTCATTACAAATATTACAAATTAACTTAACTAAACAAATAAAAATCTGATCAGATACATTGGTTACTCCGTTTTATACCCTAAACTCCCTCAAAACTAAAAATGGTTCAGTACAGTTCGATCTTTCAATTAGTAACCCTAATATATAGCTGCCAATATAACAATTTTCAAAATTAAAACTTTATTTTATTAGAACAGAATGGTGTAGTCATTGTTAACAATAAATAAAAACCTAATGCCTAATGTTCTTTCCTTTCAATGAAATATGCTCGTAGCACCCCTTGAAGCACATTTAAACACAAATAACAGGAAGACATACACATGCATTTAAATTGGTCTTGTATGTTATCTAAGAACCGTTTCCAAGAATAAGGTCACCACTGTTACAAAATCTTCTCAGCTCAGTATAATGGTTAACAAAACATTTCTAATTCGTATTAAAATCATATATAAGGAACTGTGTTATATTGCATTTCCATGTGTGTTTTAGGAGGATAAATTTAGCTTACTCTAATGCATAATTGAAACTTCCTGTGCTGTTAACTTTTTTTTTAAGCAGCAAAAATCTCTGGTGTCCTCCTCATAATACATGACTGTTTAACCAGCCACAAACTTTTACAATTAGCTTTTAATGATTGCTGTAAAATAATATAATTAGCATCCATAATTATTTTGTCCTTCTTCTATGTGGTGATCCCACACTTTATATTCCTAACCTTAAAAGTCCATTTCCCCATCCCCCCCTCCCAAATAGATAAACACTGTTCTCTATACTCATGGGGCTTTTAGGTGATCTTATCTGGAAGCATGATCTGCAATCCAGAAAGGTAAATGTTAGAAAGTTGCTACTAATACCGCTTTCAGATCGCCGCCCCGGCAATAACCCGGGACTTTGTACCCGGAGTTTTGCCGTGTTTTTTGCCAGGTCAACAATAAAAACCCCTTTCACACTGCAGCTGTGAAAGGGAAAT
>WWET01000396.1:418638-454171 GCA_011038615.1 Limnodynastes dumerilii
ACCAGTATTACCCATAATATACCACAAGTCCCCCTCAGTTAGTTACTTACCTGTCTCCTTCCTCCTCTGCGGCGCTGTGTCTGCAGACAGGAAGTGTATATACAGGAAGTTCCTGTATGAGCTGCTGCAGCTCTGAGCGATGTTCTGTGAGTACTGCAGCAGCTCATACAGGAACTCCTGTATGAGCGCTGCTGTCAGGTTGTATAACGGAGCGGGGGTCCGGCACCATGCTGGATAGGCGCCGGACATTCCCCCGCTCACCGCTATACAGATTGGCAGCGTTCATACAGGAGAATGTATGAACGCTGCTAATCTGTAAGCGTGGTGCGGGGGGATGTCCGGCGCCTATCCAGTATGGCGCCGGGCTGCACCGCATCCCCTCGCGGAGCGGGTCGCGCCGGCCCTGCCCCTTACCTAAAATTATACAGGAACCATTTATCTTATTTTGTCACTTTGATTTTAGTAATAATTTTTTAAGTACTTCCAGATCAAAATTCATCATTTTGAGCAATTCTTCTTATACTTTTGTGAAGGATAGTGTAATGGGAGAAACAGTTATGTAAAATAGCATTTTGAGCTATGGTTAGAAGTGTAGCAAGCGAGGCTTTTGTAGCTATTAGTGGTATTTGCAACAAAGTAGGTTTCCAATTATCAACATTACATAAAAACATAGGGTTAGGTGTTTTGGCAGCATGACATTAAGAGTTCTGTGAATGTAGACCCCTAACATGTTCCATAAACTGGTGATTTGTTTTTTACTAACTCAAAAACTGAAACAGAAAGTGTCAGGTCAAAGTGTCAGGTTGTGGGACATAGGCTCGGTTTTAAAGACAAATACGAATTTGTTTGTAATTTGCCTGCAACCACTTCATGGTGTTAGTATGGTATATAAGAAAAAAGGGTCTTCAGGTATGTCATTCTTCCAGGAAGAGTAGATAGACATCCACAAAAATTCCTCCTTTCATCTTCCAAACTTACTTACAGTATCTGACGCCTCTTTGTCACCTATTTCCCCTCTTCATTCACCCTTAGTTTATTACTTTGAGTACCAAAATTCCATGGTCTATATTTACTAAGCTACAGAAAAAGAAGAGTGGTGATGTTGCCCATAGCAACCAATCAGATTCTAGCTGACATTTTATAGTATGCAATAGGAAAATATTACCTATGATCTGATTGGTTGCTATGGGCAACTTCTGCACTTTTCCTTTTCTGCAGCTTTGTAAATCTAGACCCAAGTCTCTAAACTCATTCCATGATCATCATACAACCTGACCTTCAACTTTATTCAATATAAACATATACACATTTTATAAATCTACCATTAAACTGAGCCTCTCTCTTTGTGGTAGAGCTGTTTAAATACGTCCTTCTTGGTGCCATGTTATGTTCCAAGGTATGCCCAGTTGGATTTGGCAATTAATTATAATTTGCAAATGTAACCATTAGTGTACCACAATAAGTTAGAAAGCAGATATAACAAATTAGTAATATATTCAGCAAGTGTTTAATCTACATTGGCATCACACCAACTTTTTTTTTAGTAACTATTAAGCAGATGTTCAAAACACAGCTTCAAGTCAACAATAAATTGTTTTACAAAATGGCATATCTTGCCCATATTAATGATATTAAATATTCTAGTGAATATTCTAGTGAACAAACAGAGGGATAAGCAATTAGGCATGCAGTACATTCTACAACAAGAAGGTGTAATGCGCACTACCCTATTTTCTACTTGCATTCATTTTGGAGAAAGCTGCTACAGATGGGGGTTGCTGTACCTTTAGTAGAACATCTATGTGGTTAATGGAATACTGAACACAGAAGCAAAATGCAAACAGCCAGGTACAAAAATGTCATTAAATAAGTGAGGTAACTTAGGACATCAGAGCTATCAGACTTTCAACCTTACAGCCCAGCAAAGATACAGTATCTTTACAGTATTATTTTTCTTATCCCAGTGAAATGAAGAGTGACATTTATTTCCAGAACTTTGCAGATTTATGTTGAAAAAATAGTTTACTAAAAACACAGTCATTTATTTTGCAAGATATTTTTTTGAACTTGAAGCAATATTACCCTATCACTGGAATGTTGCTAGTGTGAACATCATTGCAAATTGCCTGTAATGTGCTACATATGGAGCCATTATGAGGTGAGCTTTCAACCTCTAGCTATACCTAAGTAAACAAATCTCCTCATTGTTAATGAATCCTCCTCATGAAGAGCAGCATTTTTTCAAGGGCACATTAACCTCTCAGTTCATTATTCCTGAAAGGATGTAAAATATTAAATATTGCACCATGTTGTTTCAATTATGTGTACCCTACTTCTCATTAATGATGTAGCCATACTCATGGTACTACAAAACATAAATGATCTTAATAGAGGCTGTATTATTCATGGAGAAAAAGGGCTACATTTACCGAACTCTATTAGCTTACATAAAGCAGGAATTGATGTTGTGTTTACATTACCACCACAGGATAATAATGGTTGTAGCTGCATTCATTATTGATGTCTTTAAATGTCATTATTGAAGAATAACAGTGTTTTCGCTCCAAATAGCATGGTTTTACATAGATATGTATTGTATTATAGTTTGTTATATAAAAAGAGTCAAAACATGACCCATTAAAAGTGAGGACACAGCTGTATTCCAGTACACTGTAAAGACACCTATTTTCTTTTGAAGTTTACACTAATGTATACTCTTTAAGCACTATTCTCACAAAGCTTTTTTGTTTAAGCTCTTTTTATAACTGGACCGTAGTGTTACAAATCATTTTTATGCCTTTACAAAAAATCAAATATCAATTGCAAAAACTATTTCTAACAGTGTGTGTTACATGATGTGACATGAAGCTGACGTGTGCAAAATAAATTAGCAGCTTGAAGAAACAAACCAAGGAAAACGGTCAATGATAACATTCTTGTATAGACAGCCACTGTGATATCTTTAAATGGATGTGGGTCGCCTTCGAGAACGGCCCTTTATCGAACTGGCTGGGAAAAACATTGCTTCTGCCTCGCAGAGGAGAATCAATCTATTGACAAAAGAAAGATCCTATATTGAATGGTAGGTATGAATTTAACCCCAACCCTTACCCTAAACTTACCCTTTCATTACCCTAACCCTCTCCTCCCCACAGCCTGACCCGAAGACTATCCTCCCTGCAGCCTGACCTTAAGACTCCCTTACCCTCAGCCTAACCCTAGACTCCCCTTCCATTAACCTAACCCTAATCCTCTGTTCCTCCCAGCCTATCCCTAAAACTCCACATAGAGTGTTACTGACTTCTGGTCGGTGCAGCGGGTGCAATGGCTCTGCGGCGGCGTATCTGAATAGATGATTGGCTGTCTATTTCTAAAATAGCATTTTCTCAGGGGCGACTCCCACCGCTCTCAAATAATTACCCCTTATATTTCATGGTGAGCTGAACATCAGAGGAGCCACCATCTGAAGTTTAATCATAAATATTTTGTTTTTATACAGATTATTGATTTTATTCTTGAGAGCACAGGCTTATCTTTCCACTTGTTACCCAGATTTATCTTATTAATGCTTTTCTATCCATTGTAAAGCACTGTTTGCTTAAAAAATAAAAGTAAATATGTTAATACTTAATAATTGTAATATATGTCTTCTTTTAACATCATACCTTTTATAGTTCATTACATTTTCTTCCTCAAATTCTATAGGTTGATTGATCTACTTTAGCACACAGTATGTATATGTTGTTAGTATTGAAACCTGCACATTTGCTATTATTTTTTCTTAGTTTTCTTTAAGCTTTCTAATGCAATAACCTTTTATTTTTGTACATGAAAAAATGGTTCCTTTATTCGTTCATATATGTTCTAAAACTCGTGTCTGAAGAAGTTTTGATTGCTTTGGCTACTTTAATCCGGAGGGATTGTTGTATTAGCTCCTAAATGGGTGATAGTTGTCTGTTAAAGAAATATAATTGAAGTTCTAAGCTTGTGTTGGCCAGAGAATACAGTATGTGGTAGCATCTTGATTTTGGGTAAATACAGATTTTTTCACAACAGAGGGTAGAAAGGGTGGGGTTGTAATAGAATATTACATTTGGATTAAATAACTAGGCCCGGGCTAAAGTAAAATCCCAGGAACTAAGAGTTACTGACCTCAGGTCCTGACAGGTTTGTAATGATATTTAATCTATGTTTGAACCACACTTCATATTTATTACAATATTTTTTGGGTATTTTTGGTATTAAAATAGGAAAACAATTACAAAAAGCTATTAAAATCAATGTATTGCAAGATTTATTCTGTGCCAAAGACTGGGATGGTACAGCAAGACCAACCCTTTTAGTGGGTGGCCCAGGGCAAAGCTCCCTTGGGGCCCCCCAATCCAGCAATGGGCACATGCGTAGAACAGCACTTGACTTGAACATGAGCAGACTGCAGCTGTTAATAAGCAGGGCTCAGTGCTGAGCACTATAATAAACCTTTTAGATGACATCTGTCAGCTTCAGTTTCAGAGCCGCGGCCACCTGCTATACTATATTAGTAGTAGTCTCTATCTGTTCTAGCTAACCTCAGCTGTTATTACTCCCTGGCATCCTCTATAGAGCTGCAGCGTGCACATAATATATTGTCGCAGCTGACAGGGATGGGGTGACAAGACTTCTCTTCCCCCTACCCCTGGCATGGGTCCTCCAGTTGAAATTATTATATGGTGACTTTTAATATCCACCATGTTTAAATGTGTCCACTGTTTACACTGATTATCTATTAATACAGAGTTAACATTTTATATGAAAACTAGAAAGAATTCTAGTTGGAAATGAAAGCCTAAAAAGGAGGATTTCTTTCTACACTGAGACTTATTTCTTTCCAGCTAAGATCGGTTCACAGTAATGACTGTTCTCCTACAATAAGTTTAACATCAACTAGCGCTTTTAATTTACCCACTATTTATGGTTTGAAATGTCATTTCTTTGAGGTGAAAAGTGTTTTAGCTGCTGCCATGGTTTACCGCTGCACCAGTGTTTTTCCTTGCTTACATCAGGATTAGAGACGATCCGCGTTAGTATGTTAGTTTTTTCTCTCATTCTCTTTTTAATAAATGGCACTTTTAGTTAAAAGCAGATTTTTTAAAATGATTTTATATGTATGTGCTTATTGCAAGAACTACTTTATTTATATACATATTATAGTACACAAAAATATAGAAAGAAAAATAAAGCTGACATGAATCATCATCATTTAACTAACCTGGGCATTCATAGATCCGTCAGGTAAAGGTTCGCGAATATACGCACGGGCGTAGCAAGGTAACACCCATGACACTCCCCTCACATGGACGGGTTGACGGTGACTTACGAGTGCCTCGACCCACCCTTATCTTTAAGTGTGCATTTCCGAGCGTATATTGCCGCCGTACGTGCGTATCTAACTAACCACACCCTCAAATGGTCATTTAAATGCCCCCCCCACCCACTTACACGCATCTTTCACCGGACGGATTATAAACACGCCCCTCTGTACGGATCTTCCCACGTGCAATTCACATGTCCATGCCTAAGTCCGTGCGTAAAATCAACATAGATAGTGTAAATTTAGTTACTACTCGTGTGCAGTTGAAATGTACCTAAAAATACGCACGGAAATCGCAGTGAAAACGGTTCTCTGAATACGGTCCATTGTGCTTAAACATCCACTGCCAACAGGGACAAATGTGAAGCTGTTTGTTAACGAAAGTTGGCAAACTCAAGAAACCAGATCTACCAGTCATGAAATTACTGGAATGGAAGGGTTCATATAAACACATTAAAATTACTGATAGCAGCGATCAGCAATCATAGCACAGCAAGGATCAAACTGTCTGCAGTTGCAAAAAAGTAAGAGAATTGATAGTAATGCATTAAGCATAATAAACTATTGCAGGTGAAACTTCTCTTTGTGGAATAAGTTTTTGTACTCCTTCCTTCCTCTGTTCCAGGTGATTTTTGCTTCATTCTGCTTTAGAAGTTCCAAACAATGTCTCTGAGAAACTGGCTACCACCGTTGCTTGTATGCAAAGAGTTAAAAACAACAAGGCCCCCATGTCTCTAAGCCTACATATGGTTTATAGCCCAAATAAGTTATTTGCACAATAAGTATGGATTTTAATCACAGTATCCCAGGTGAAAGTAATATTAAACTGAAACATTGGAAAATAATTTAATATATTGACTACTTGTTTCTATTTATTTTATTATTTTGATATAAATAGATTACTAATGTGCAATTTGCCAGAAATCCAGAGCAACTGATCAAACTTTGGGTTGATCTTGTGTAAATCACACAATGATTTTAACCTTCCCATCATTTGCTATTGTCTGTATAACTACTTAAAATTTGCATTTGAATAAATGTTAGTCAGGTCAGCAGTAAGTAATGAGAATTAAAATGCATTTTTGTGGTATGTATTCTAAATGACATGAGGTAAGTAACACAATATAATATTGATTATGCATTAGGTTTTAATTACATTGTAATTTGGTTAAACAGAGTCTTGTAACACACAGCATTGAAATTTTTACATAACAGTGGATTATTGTAGCTAAATTGCACCTAATCCATATTTTAGATTTGTCAGAATATTTCATCATTTTACAGAAAAACAAATAATGACGAATATAGATATAAATAACAGCTTTAAGCTGCCTTAGATTTAAGATGAAGGTGCCAAGATCATAAAAACCATCTGTCATTTTAACAGATGGAAGTAATAAAACTTTTCTTCACATTAAAAACTCATCGAAATTAAGATTGGAGTAACTAAATTGTAATGGTTTATCCAGCATAAAGATTAAATTAATGAATCCTAATGTCCTGATTTCAATGGATCTATCCTGAATGTCTCTGGAAACTGGTGCACTCTATCATTTGATTTTTGCATGTGAATGAATTTACAATATAAATGGTTATGCTTCACTGACATTTACTTGTAACTATAATCTAGACACTATTCTTTTACATTTATAACCAACGTTTAACTGAGAAAGTATCCTTCCACAAAGCACATGTCAATATTCTTGCCCCCTTATTTTGTTTTAATTATACTGTTTTAGCATGGTTTTATAATTTTTTTTATTTCAGTGATTGACAAAGGCACCTACTTACTGCCAAGGTTTTCTCCAGTTAGCCTTTTCTCTCTCCTTGTCTTAGACATATAAACAGATCTCACATTCCATTTTCGGTTCACTGATCCAGTATTTTAATTAGACACCACAGTAAATACATACCACTGTGACTCACATGTAGGTCTAACTTGTCTGATATCCTGCCCCAGAAATCATATTGCAATAATGGCCTTGGCACACTATACCTGGACCAGTCACAGCCATTATGTCACCAAGCCCTGCACAGTGTCCACTTTAATCAGGTGCCTGGCTTTGCTTCACACAATTGCTCATCTCCAGACTCCAACTTATGACCTATTTATTAATGTGGATAACTATGGATCAGATCTAGACTTCTGGAAAATGGATGTTTTCCAATGACATTCTGTGTATGTTCCACTGGGATCACTCGTATATGGATCCATATGTTAAGCATTTGAATGTTACAGTGAATGTGGGCCGTTCTCTCCCAGCCAGTTGCTCCAAAAGGTACCTATTCTATCACCAACCCACTCCCAAATCCTAAGTCTCCCCCCCTTAGCCTAAACCTAAGTCTATATTCAGATATTATATCTCTGTTCTGATTATTGTTTATTTAAAGTGGCAAACATTTTTATTTATAATAATTGATTTTATAAGTGTTAATATAAAATTTCTTCATTAACTGTGTGTCACAAACTGGTTTGGATCAGAATCAGTAACGGGTTCTGAGGGGTGTGAAGACAGCAGGTGCTGTCTCGGGAGGAGGAAGGCAAGAGATAATGCTTGCGCATAAGATACAGGTGGAAGTAGAGACGATGCAGCAGACTGCTGGACTAAACTGGAATGCTGGACTGGACAGTGGACTGCTGGACTGGACTGGATTGCTTCAGAGACTGAACTGGACAGCGAACTGCTGGACTGGACTGGATTGCTCCAGAGACTGGACTGGATTGGTAACAGAGGTGCAGGTAATGCCGGTAGCAGTAGTGCAGGTAATGCTGGTAGCAGTAGTGCAGGTAATGCTAGTAGCTGCAGTGCAGGTGATGCTGGTAACTGCAATGCAGGTTATGCAGGTAACAGTAGTGCAGGTAATGCTGGAAGCAGTAGTGCAGGTGATGCTGGTAACTGCAATGCAGGTGATGCTGGAAGCAGTAGTGCAGGTAATGCTGGTAACTGCAGTGCAGGAAATGCTGGAAGCAGTAGTGCAGGTAATGCTGGTAACTGCAGTGCAGGTGATGCTTGTAACTGCAATGCACGTAATGCTGGAAGCAGTCTTGATTAGAGAGACAGCTGGCTTGGAGAAGCAAGCTTTATTGGAGAAACAGATGGACTTGCAGGTTTCTCTAGCAAGGAATTCAGGAAGCAGGATGCAAGACAGACTGGATGCAAGATAGGCTGGGCTGGATGCAAGACAGGCTGGAACCAGGCACCTTGAGTAACCAAGTTGTTCTGGCACTGAGGAATCAGTGCACAGTATTTAAATAGGGCTCCAAAGAGCAGGTGGACAGGCCCGACATGAGAGAGCCGCCGCATATATGTGGGGATATTATGGGCCTGGGAATGGCACTGCATACTGTATCTAGTGTGCCATTCCTAAACTCTAATATAAATCATATATAGTATGTACCATTCCCAGAATATACCCCACATGTACTTTTTATATTGTGCCCTTTCCAAACCCTTAATATAGCACGCATATATTACAATAATTGGAAATCCTGTGTTTGTTGCAGACACTTTTGCACATTGGTAAGTTTATCCTTTCATGTCATGGTGTTAAGGGAAGGTTTTATTCTTATTTAATTTGGGTGAATGGGTGTATTTATCCTTCTTCAATTGTTGGGAGGTACAGAATCATTATAGGTACTTCAAAGAAGTCAATAAATATAAAGAGGAAAACGCATCTTTAACTTAGACAGATAATAATCACAACATAAGAAATAATTCATACATCTGTATAAATTGTACGGCAGTACTGCACATTGTGCTAGACCCCACAATCTACCACTTGGACTTGCAAGGAATTTGGAGCTACTTTTGCAGCGATGCAGCTGACAGCAGAGTACATTTCAAAGGCACAGCCTCTCTTGCATCACCGCTGTTGTTTTTTCATGTGATTTAGTGAAATCCCTCACCTAAGCCATTAATATTCTGTGATGGGTTTGAGGTAAAACATCTCTGGGTACTAGGAGAATTTATACTTTTCATTCAAAGAGTGGATTTCCTGTCTCCATAACTCACTTTGCCTTATAAATGACAATGGATGCTTTTGTTTGTGCTACTGAATTAACTTTTTACAAGAATATTTCAATACTTTATCATCTCCATCTCTATTTTTCTTTTCTTAGATAATGAAGTACAGACATATTTACCCAGTCTGTTTGTGATGCATATATGTTAATGTTTGCAGGCAGAGGGAGGTAATTAAATTGTACTGTAAGGTCTTGGCCTTTATGTATGATAATTCTATTGATGAGTTGTACCTAATGTGCATATTTACTGGAGGGGGATGCCACAAATTGCATAAGGATTGCAAAATTGTTGGATTTAATATTTTTAACTAGTTATCTGTAAATTAAAAAACAACATTTTCCCTAAAATATATGTACTTATTATTTTACAGTTACGAGGCTATAACATATACTACAAATTATAAAGTAAAGACAACAGGCACACAATACAGGTGAAACTCCAAAAATGTGAATGTTGTGCAAAAGTTGATTTATTTCAGTAATTCAGCTTAAAAGGTGAAACTAATATATTATATAGACTCATTACATGCAAAGTGAGATATTTCCAGCCTTTATTTGTTTTAATTTTGTTGATTATGGCTTACGGCTTATGAAAACCCCAAAATCAAAATCTCACAAAATTAGAATAATGTGAAAAGGTTCAATATTGTAGGCTCAAAGTGTCACACTCTAATCAGCAAATTATTTCAAAACACCTGCAAAGGGTTCCTGAGCCTTTAAATGGTCTCTCAGTCTGGATCAGTAGAATTCACAATCATGGGGAAGACTGCTGACGTGACAGTTGTGCAGAAAAACATTATTGACACCCTCACAAGGAGGGAAAGACTCAAAAGGAAATTGGAAAAGAAGTTGGATGTTTTCAAAGTGCTGAATCAAAGCACATTAGTTGAAAGTAAAGTGGAAGGGCAAAGTGTGGAAGAAAAAGGTGCAGCCTTGAGAGGATTGTCAGGAAAAGACCATTCAAAAGTGTGGGGGAGCGGCACAAGGAGTTGACTGAAGCTGGAGTTAGTGCATCAAGAGCCACCACACCCAGACGGATCCTGGACATGGGCTTCAAATGTCGTATTCCTCTTCTCAATCTGCTCCTGAACAACAAACGTCAGAAGCATTTTACCTGGGCTAAAGAAAGAAAAAACTGGTCTGTTGCTCAGTGGTTCAAAGTCCTCTTTTATGATGAGAGCAAATTTTGCATCTCATTTGGAAACCAAGGTCCCAGAGTCTGGAGAAAGAATGGAGAGGCACACAATCCAAGATTCTTGAAGTCCAGTGTGAAGTTTCCACAGTCTATGTTGATTTGGGAAGCCATGTCATCTGCTGGAGTCAACGCAGTCGTCTACTTGGACATTTTAGAGCACTTCATGATTCCTTCAGAAGACAAGCTTTATGGAGATGGTGACTTAATTTTCCAGCAGGACTTGGAACCTGCACACACTGCCAAAGGAACCAAAACCTGGTTCAATGACCGTGGGATTACTGTGTTGGATTGGCCAGCAAACTCGCCGGACCTGAACCCTATAGAGAATCTATGGGACATTGCCAAGAGAAAGATGAGAGACATGACACCGAACAATGCAGAAGAGCCGAAGGCCGCTATTGAAGCAACCTGGTCTTCAATAACACCTCAGCAGTGCCACAGGCTGATAGCATCCATGCCACGCTGCATTGAGGCAGTAATTTGTGCAAAAGGGGCCCAAACCATGTACTGAGTACATATGCATGATTATACTTTTCAGAGGGCTGACATTTCTGTATTTAAAAACCTTTTTTTTATTGATTTCATGTAATGTTCTAATTTTGTGAGATTTTGATTTTGGGGTTTTCATAAGATGTAAGCCATAATCTTCAAATTTAAAACAACTAAAGGCTTGAAATATCTCACTTTGCATGTAATGAATCTATATAATATATTAGTTTCACCTTTTAAGTTGAATTACTGAAATAAATTAACTTTTGCACGATATTCTAATTTTTCGAGTTTCACCTGTGTATTGCAAAGTTTCACTGGATCGTCCCATGTTATTAAGGAATTGTGAACTAAATGGTAGTAGAGGGGTTCATAGAATAATAAAAAGCACTGCCATAAACTGTGGTCTCAAGACAGAATGCTCTGTGTTACAAACATGTTGTACTGGTCACTGATAACAGAAGCATTTCTATAAATCATGTTGTTTTGCTTAAGAAGCTACAATCTTGTTGTTTATATATTGCTTTGCTTCCTCAGCATACTGCTATATAACAGAAAATCATTTATTTTAGTACCTTTACTTGCCAAGCATCTTTTTACCATAATTTACATAATTAAACAGTGAACCCACTGACCGGTTGTTTAAATGCAAAAGGGTGCGCTATTCAGTTCAGTTTTTATTTAGAGATAACTGAAGAGACAAAATCAAGCAAATTTTATTGCCTGGCCTGGAAATGTATATTTATATGACAATTTATGAGCTTGTATTTATGTGTAGTCTTGCTTTCCTGCAAAGCAGGTGTTTATATTTTCCACAGCCTAAATGTAAACAATAAATGAATCTATGAACACTGAAAACTTTGTTTCTTAAATAACAAAATTATAATGCAACCAACCAACCAGCAAATATACCCATAGAGGTCAAGATAGATAAATGTTTGTAAATTTCTAAAACTTTACATATCAATTTCTACATTACATTGCTACTTAGCACATCATGTCAGCAGAACTCTAATGAACACAACATGGACCGGATTCACGCTTTAGAAGGTCTGGCTTCTTAAGTGCGGAATCTCCCGGAGTGACCTACTAAGTATGCAAAGAAGGAGTAAGAAGGAGGCGTGCTAATGCCGCCTCAGGGAGTGTTTAGTTAGAAGTGGAAGGGACTTAGAATAGCCGGGGAGGGCGAGTGGGAACGTGGAGAGGCATTCTCAGTGCATAGGTTCCTTCTGGTAAGATAATGTAGTTGTATGACACTCTTAAGTGCCATAAGGTACCAAAAAATGGGGGGTGGGTTAGGGGCAGAAAAGGTGAGTTAGGTGCAGTTCTGTCCGCACCTAACTCACTCTTAATATGGACCCACATCTCTTATTTTGGCCCATTTTCTTTTTAACTATAGTAACTCTAGGCCTTCAATTTCATGTAAGACTTAGGATATCCAAATATGTATCCCAAGCGTGTTTACATTTTTCTATTGTGTTGCTGCTGGAGAGGTGTAGAAGGCTGATGTGCAGGAAAGGATTTCACTGTGCCTCAGCCTGTTGGGAATCAGAAACTGTGGGTCTGCAGTGCCCAGCCCCCTATGTGACATCACTGGTTCTGTAACATTGGGGTTGGGTGCCAAGGCCCGTGTCTCTTCTTTTGAATAATCCTGCACCTGATTAAAACCCTTGATATGTTTTAGTCTAGCATTTTAGTTGCTGGATTTAAGATATTCTAGTTTGTTTCCACCAATTTCCCTACTACTGATGTAAGGCATACTGGTCGGAGCTGGCAGCTTCTTTCCTACTTCCATTTGCTATATTCCCAGGGCCGTCTTATCCACTGGGCATTTTGGGTTACTGCCCATGGCCCCAACGCATCCAGGGGCCCTTCACCACAGCCCAGTCCAGCCATAATGGTATTTTCGGCCTCCGCTGCAGACCACGCAGAATTACATTCAGAAAATGCAATTTTCTGAATGCAATCCTGTGTGGGCTGAAGTGGAAAATGAAAATACCTTTCTGGACTGCAGCCTACACTGTACCGCTGGGATTTAGTTGAAACTATGTGCCTCCTCTCCCTGCAGGGATGTCTGTGCGGCTTGCCATTAAGCAGCCTAAAGGGGGTGCTAATTATCTGGGACCAGACCTGCTGAGGGGCCTGGGTATGTGCAGCACTGTTGATCATTTTTTATTGTTTATCTATGTTTAAAGAGTCCGGAGTTCACCTATAAAGTCTCAGATGAACAGGTTGAATACCTAGATTTGAATCAGCGATCATAACCGGAGCACAACATCCCAGACATCCGTCTCTCTAAGTGGATTGGAGTATGGGCCAAGAACGTTGAAGTCACCTAGACAGATAAGACTCTTTTTTCATGCTCACTGCTGAGAATATACCTTATCAACCCCTGCTGAAGCAAGTGTATTCTGAATCATATAAGGATTCTAACATTTATAAACTAAACAGCTTTGTCCAGGAGCATTCCTGATTCCTTTCACACAATTTTATCTCTATTTGGTGACCATCCACACCAGTGGACCTCACCAGGGATTATTGCAGCCCCAATAACACCTGAATTATTGGTAAAGGACAAGTATTATTATACTCTACCTGACATTAAGTAAGGTAATTTCTACAGGAGAATTGCGCTAGGTCTCAGTTGATTTGGAATACTGTATCATTTTCTGGTGAGGGACATTGAAGCTGCACTCCAGTATACACCTAAAAAATTTTCAGAACAAAGGACCTAGGAAACAGGAGACTTAACCTGTGTGAATGTGTGTTCATGGAGGAAGACCCTCCTAAAATAACCCAGAAAGTGAATAACATTGATGACTTATTCTGGGATATAGAAAAAACACTTATTAAAGAGACTAAAGCTTGGTGGGACATCGCTGGGCACGAACTGTGTACCCAGAGGATTGAGAATCACAAAAATGCCCACATTTGGACAGGAAAATAAGAACTTCATGTGGCGTTGGGATGAAATCATGAATGACTGTTCCAATAAGTTGATGCAACTTTACATAAAAGAGAAAAATAAGGTTATCCTAACATGCAAAGAGGAGCTTGAAATAAAAGAGAAAGAAATTAGAAAATATGCCTCACATGAACACTTTGAGATCAACATGACAGTGCTATATAAGAAAATGGAGAAGTTGGAAAACGAAGTTAGAAACACCAAAACCTCAAAATTTAGGAGAGACAGAATAGACTATGAGACTGGGAAGATTAAGATTTGGAAGAAATTAAAGGACCAGTTTGGAAACAGAAGACCCTCTCTACTAACAAGACCTTGGAAAACTACTAATTTACTTGTACATACTAAAGAACCATCAGCTTCGGTGAAAGAGAAACAACCCAGCTCTGAATATCTAGGTCCCGATGTGAGAAAAAAGGAACCAAAAATACCAGAGGTACTTCCATTACTACCGAGAGAAAAAACACACGGTCACTTCAAGAACATACCAGAAGGGAGAAAGAGAGGCCATATATGCAACTTGACCAAGAGACTGAAAGTGACAGTAATTTTTTATTCCTGGTCCTAGAATTCAAAGAGCTGTGCAAAATACAAGGGATAAGAGAAAATCCCAGAACGGCCTCACCCATGAAGAGAAGGTTCTAGGAAATAGAAGAAGAGGAAGACGGGTCAGAACTGGAAACATTAAAAACAAAACAACAGGTAAAAAAGAAACAACCATTTAAATCCCCAATCTAAAGGAATTTTCAACTTGTCACACTACCAACTTACCAACACGGCTATCTCTCTCTTAAGTAAGGGCTTTTCTTTTGCCCCAACGAATAAACTAAATAAATTCGAAACGTTTGTTGACCTGAACAAATTTATTTGAAAGTTGACGCTCAAAAGACATTTCGCTAGAAAAGACATGGCAATTATAAAGAACGCAACAACCACAACCAACAAATCAGGATTGAAACCTACTTCCAAATACTACCCTCTAGAATCAAAGAGCAGTCATGTGGAAATGTTCTATGAACTTTTAAAAAAGGACCTGGAATCGATGGAAAATAAACCTCAAAAACAGAATCTGACCAAAAATGAAAAGATAGCCCTGGACACATTGGGCCTGATCAAGACCTACGCCGATGCGCTGTGCTTACTAAAGCACAGCGTATCGGCGTTCACTTTCCCCGACACTCCCCCTGTGCGGGCGTATGGCCCCTTCCTTACGCCGGGCGTTGCCTTATCGACGCCGGGCAACATCTGCCCGGTGCATGCGCAGATCGGCTTTTCAGCCAATCTTACGCTTACACCCACCGTCCTAGCGACGGCGGGCGTAGGTCTGGATCAGGCCCATTGAGAGAAAAATAAGATTTAGTAATAAAACAAGCTGTCAAAGGAGGAGGTATAGTGATCTTAAACTGTACAGATTACGAGAGAGAAGCACTAAGACTTCTGGGAGCCACTGACTCCTACAGAGTGTTGAAAAAGAACCCCACAGACTCATATCTGGAAGAACTGAGAACATTACTAACAACGGCCTTACATCAGAAGGTGATAGTTGAGGTATATAGTGAGAGAGAGTAGAGTATATTCTGCTATTTACCAAAAATACATAAGCAACTGATCAACCCTCCAGGAAGACCGATAGTGGCCGGCATAGACTCTCTCACAGCAAATATCTCTAAATATGTGGACATCTTCCTGAAAGGATATGTAAAAAGCCTACCATCATTTGTAAAAGACACCACAGATGTACTGGGATTGTTAGAAGGTATGGAGTGGAATATTGGATTCTAATGGGTCACGATCGATGTACAATCGTTGTACACAGCCATCCCACATGAAAAGGGAGTAGAGGCCATAAGAGAAGTTCTGAATGAAGACTCAGAGATGGATAGAAAAGAATTTTATCTGTGATCTGATTTTATTCATTTTAACCCACAATTATTTTAAATTCCTGGAATTTATGCGGGACAGCGATGGGTAAGGTTTTTGCACCAAGTTTCACAAATATTTATATGGGATGTTGGGAAAGAAAATGTATTTATACTGATAATCCTTTTAGCAACACCTCCACTTTTACAAAAGATACATCGATGACATTGTTTCAATCTGGAATGGAGATTTTAATACTTTTAAAGAATTCTTTGAGTGGATATCTACAAATAACTTTAACCTGAAGTTCACCTATAAAGTCTCAGATGAACAGGTTGAATACCTAGATCTGGATTAGAGATCATAACCGGTGCACAACATCCCAGACATCCGACTCTCTAAGTGGATTGGAGTACGGGCCAAGGATGTTGCAGTCACCTGGACAGATAAGACTCTTATGCTTACAAATTTTATATTGTGGCATGCAAGCCATTTTTAAATTGTATTCAGTAAAGAATTCTTTTTTAGACATACTACACCATGATGTCTTTCTACCTGTCTATCTTTTTTCATGCACACTGCTGAGAATATACCTTATCAACCCCTGCTGAAACAAGTGTATTCTGAATCAAATAAGGATTCTAACATTTATAATCTGAACAGCTTTGTCCAGGAGCATTCCTGATTCCTTTCACACAATTTTATCTCTATTTGGGGACCATCCACACCAGTGGACCTCACTAGGGATTATTGCAGCCCCAATAACACCTGAATTATTGGTAAAGGACAAGCATTATTATACTCTACCTGACATTAAGTTTCTACTGGAGGATTGCGCTAGGTCTCAGTTGATTTAGAATACTATACACACACACACATATATATATATATATATATATATATATATATATATACTCACACCTAATGGGTATAAAAGGACCGCTCTCATTCAATTCAATTAAAGTAAATTAATGACTACTAACTCTAAATACAACATATATTTATTGTGTCTATTTAATAAGGTTTAGTATTACTTGACCAACGCTGGTAATTTATTTTTATTATTATTTGTCTTTTTACATTTCTGTTTCCCTTAACAGCTTTTTGAATAATTAATGGATCGGTTCTTTAAATAGAAGGATGGGTCATACTACCTCTATTGCTTGAAAAAGTGCCTAGACGGCACGAAACGCATCGCAAGCTGAACACGTGCAAGATTCTTATTACATTATTTGGAACTTATTCTCTGACTTACCATCAGGAGTTGGTTTGCCAATATCTCTCTTCGTAGAGACTCACCGTTATTCCTTTGGAGCGACTGTTTACTACAAACTATTACAACTACTTGTGGAGCTACTTTAATTAACCCCATTGAGCGTAAGCTATTTATACCATCTTACAACGCTATTTGTCTGGATGAACTTGATTCTTACTATGCGCATTGGTGCTAATTGAAAATTATACAGCGTTCCTGTGATTTAGTGTCGAGCTGGCAAATGGACACTTTCCCATCTCATATAGGCACGTTTTGGACTAGATCAAGAGGAACATTCATCTCCCCTCGTGAGAGTAACCTCACTTGTGTGTCCATGCCTAGTCTCTCCAAATGATAAGTACCACAACTCTCCACATTTGTCATTATCGATCCTGACTTTATTATCGGCTGCTCCTACTAGTTTCCTCACTAAAGGCATGTGTTCATACTGATGTATTCACTCATGTTTATACATTTTAATGAATGTTTGATGTTTAATAAATATAATTAGCTTTTTGCCAGCATTGGTTATTCATCATCACAGTCACTAGTTTTATTATTAAGGTTTTATGTAAGGTTTCTGCGCTGTTACCTATTTCAATTCATTAAGTTTCAATTAAATGAGTTACCAGGCAGCATGCTCATATCTACCACTGGATCTCATTTTGAGATAATTGGTCTTCACATGGATAGGAAGAGTACATAAGCAATTGAAAAACTAAAATTGTGTGCATAGCATCAGTGTCAAAATTGTTACCAGCAAAATCCTTTAAAGCTTCTATTGAGGAAAACAAAAAAAAAAAAGCAAATTACTTTCATGGCACCCATGGGCTGTGGGTACTTAGGTAAGAAGTAAAGACCAGGACAGAGCAAAAGCAACATTTTAGAAACGCCATGTCCCCCTGTAACACAACATTTATGCCCATCCAACATACAGTAATAGAACATATGCGGTATTAGAGCACTGATATATGGAATTACTTTTAATACATAGGACTACCATTGTAAATGATAAAATTATGTAATAGAACCCTAAGCATGTTCAGGCATCCAGAAGAAGTTAATAATAATAAATATCATACTCAAAGCACAATTACTCTTTAAATGATTTTATAAACATTGAATTATATTAACATTACAGCTTTTTTGTCACACAAAATGAAGGTAAGAAATGTTTATGGCCTTATGATTTGCAATTCAATAAATATGCAGCTTAGAGATGTGTAATATATCACAAGCTGCTCTAGTGGAGAGGAGCTTAAATAATTATTTCCCAACGTTTTAGGATGATAAATTAGGGCTGTGAACTATACTATATTTATTGTACAGTAGTGTCTTTCATTGTCAGATTTGCACATTAGCTTGTTTCTGTGGGTCATACCTTTTCCAGATGACTGCATACATATTTTGTTCTAGTGTGAGGGGGTGTAAATTTTGTAAAACCCCTTACTGTATGTATGTTTCTAGTCTGCAATATATTACCTTAAACTGATGTAACACAAAGAGATTTGTAACATATTTTCTGTTGATAAAATATTGTAAATCACTCTAAATCTAAACTTGAAATCATTAACTAGATTCACAAATGTATATTTAAAAGGTCTAACTGTGCCATCCCTGTGTATTACAGCAAGTGTCTAAGAATCCTTTCTATATATTATAATAAAAGCAACTGTCTCCCTGATTACTGCAGTTTAGGGTATATGGTCTCATATTAAACACTTAACTGCTTGTCCAACAGCTGCACGATAACACTAACTCATTAGTGCCTGCATTATGTAGGTCGCACCATTATATGTCTAAAACTCAGAATAGCAGAGCATATTCAAAATATCAAAAAGCTGATGTCATACCATAGTATTCCAGCACATTTTAACAAGGAACATCATCATGATTCGGCAGTACTACTTTTTGAGAATTAAGAAACTGGAGAGGAGGGGATTTCCTTGCAAGGATAGCAAAGGAGGAGACCAAATAGATTTTTGATCTCCATACTTTGTCTTAAAACTCTGTATGCTTTGTAATCTAGTTTTTCTGGGTGGGATGCAATTTTAATAAGAGATCCCCTTACTAGTGCTTTGTGGGCATCCCAAACAAGCATGGTGGATGATGATGCAGGGGAATTTATTTTAAACTATGATTCAATATCTGCACGTAGCTGGAGTTTGGTTTGGGGAATCAGTAGTAATCTATCATTAAGACACCACGAGAAGGGATTCCCAAACATACACTTTCCATTATGTATGTATTTCCATTGTAACTGTGCCGTGATCAGACATGGAAGGATTTCAGCATTGGAGATATATTGGGCCCATTCAATGCTCAGAAATATTAGATCGATTCTAATCTACACTTTGTGAACTGAATAGTAATAAGTGTAGTCCATACCTGTGCGATTAAGTATTCGCCATGCATCAAAGAGGAGGTGATGGGTGGTCAGGTTTTGAAGTGCTACTTGGTGTCTAAAGGATTAGGGCTGTATGGTGGGTGGCAAGAAGGGGACTGACCTGTCCAGGTGTAACTTAGTTATCACAATAAAATCATCCACTAAAACTGCTCTGCCTTGTCATTGGAGCAAAAGTACATCTGCAAAAGATTGGAAGAAAGATACCTGGTTGTGAGTGTAAATATTAGCTAAGGAGAAGAAGGGTATAAGTAAAGGAGAAGGGGTAATGACTAGCAGAGGGGACAACACTGTGACTCCACCTAGAGCTCAGAACACCAGAGGGGAGAGGCCAGGAGGCCACATATATTCAAGGCTGGCTCTTATAGCTAGAGATATGTGTAGTAGGGCCTACTGAGATGGCCAAGCAGGGGATGAAAAAAGAAAGGGAGGGGTAACCAGCAGGGGAAACAACTAACACAATATAGCAAAATAAAATATTTATCACACATTGGGTAGAGAACCAAAGTTGGAAAGGAAGTAGAGGGAGAAAAACATGAACAAATGGAAAACCATCAGTTAAACCATTAAACATAACAATTGAAATAATCTAAACAGAACATAGAAAGAATGAGTTAATGGAACCTGGACATTTTCGCAGAGATGAGCCAGGTAGATGCAAGAGCAGTATAGTCCTAGAAATGTATGAGTCATAACTAATAAGAGGAAAATCCAAGTTGACAAACATAAATCCCGAAAGGCAGATGTGGTCCTTTAACTTGCTATAGTAGGAAGGCGATAGAGAAACACACAGTTCAAGGTCATCTATAGTTCAAAATGCCATCTATATTTAACATAGTTGGCCATAGTTGAGCGACGTCCGTTATCTCTCACCTTTTAAGTACTCAAGAGTTGGGGGTGCAAAATCTTTGGGCGAGGAGCTCTATGACCACAACCCATAATGAACATATTGCCAGGCACTGTCGGAGCCAGGTGTCTGAAAAGACAGAGCAGGTCCTCCAGTTGGGGGCCCTCAAAAGATTTGGGAATATAGCGAATCCTACGATTATTGTGCTTATTTCTGTATTGTGCTTATTTCAGCTCTTGGTCAGTTGTGTGTCAGCACTAGAGGAGGGCATCATGCGATTGACTAAGAAATCTACTCTGTTGCAGATATCTGTAAACTCAGCCAAAGCTTTGTTAACCTCTTCAATAATAAATTGACTAAATATTTTGCATTTCAGTTGCACTTTCAGGGGATGTAGACAGCATGCTAGCAGAGGAGCTAGGTTGGGTTTTCCTTATGAATGGAAGCAGGCCTTGGGAGCTCTGATGTTTTCTATGGCGAGGCATAATGAAAGCCCAAGGGGGCTAGGTCTATAGTAGGATGATCAGGTAAGATGAGTAACATGCTGGTCACCAAGAAGGAAATCACAGAACCATATTGTGCTTCTAGGTCAAGAAGAAGGTCAAAGACCTTAGGTCACAGAGTAGAGAGGGTAAGTGGCGCTCCGCTAATGTGACTGGTGAGTCTTAGGTTACTGGTGCAGATGAAAAGACCCCAAACCAGCTGGGGAGAGATAGTGTTAGCTTGCAGAACTTGTAAGCAGGCATTGTTTGATCTCCAGGTGGTGTAGATCATTCTGGCATGTTCAGTGAGTGGGTGTAAAGCAGGGTAGGTGACAATGAAAGCAGGCTTTCTTTATATAAAAGCTGCATGAGGGGGTGCTGACTGTGGGGACTGAGCTCCACCTTATGCTTTAGTGTACCTGCTGTTGTCTGGAACCTGAAGGGCACTGGAGATGCACTTAGTTCTGCTGCTGCACTATGGCCGCAGAGGCTGAGGAATTCCAAGATGGCACCACAGGGAAAATGGCGCCATCCGACACAGCTCCCTTCAGCTCAGGGCCCCCAGATTCAGTATGAAAAGATCCTCAAGGCTGCAGAGGTGGGCAGTGATAAAGGCCTTCCAGCAACTCGAGTTAGGCAAAGAAAATTCTTTAGGGTGTGAGTGGAGACTTTGCAAAAATCGCTGGCAATTGGTCATTGAGTCATGTGTCAGTGTATATAAATAAGGTCAGAATGACCTGCATGTTTAGTCCCTTAACAGAAGCTATGGCGTTTTCTGGGCTGCACATGAATAGTGCTTACTTAATGGCCAGTTTATCCTTACTAAGGAGAGCACAAAGGACTGAGAAACCGGAGGACCACAACCATCACCATTTATTTTTTTTATTTTTTAAAATTTAAACATAGTCGCACCAGTCATTAGTAAATATAATAAGAGATATTATTAATTCAAAAGCCTACGGGTGCTACTTAGAGGTCCTGTGTATATTGAACAGAAAAAGGGGGGGAGGGAAAATACCAAATAGGGTGATCTCCCAAAAAAGGACCTATTAACTAGTGCACACCGTATACATATAGACAGACTCAATTATACTAGTTAAAACATTATTTCTTTAATGTCACATATTAAAAGACACTTTTATGCATCAATCAAAAAATTAGGTGAATTTTCTTATTTCCAAAAGCGACACACTATTGCACACACATATATTAGTTGCTTAACAAACTCTTTGGTTTAGTATTGTACACAAACAATCAAATTACGATTTCCACAACATAAGACAAGATTTATCAAATTGTAGCAATGTAACCAGCAAAAACATATGCAGATTTCCAAATGAAGTGTTCAAATATAAGGCGTGGTATAGAGAAACACAGCCTAAACTAACTAATAGTGCAAAGTAACTCTCCCTCCCTCACAACTAGTAACCTCACGGTTACGCTTCGCACTTCCGTGCTGTAACTGTCCCTCCCTGTCTGGACTATAAAAGTTGCTGTGTGGAGCCTAAGAACAATATGCATGAAAAACCGAAAAAAATCAAACAGAGTTACTGTGCCGCCAGTGGGTTAAAATAGGATACGGTGGGGTCCGCCGGTGCACTCGGTCCAAGTATGACACCTCCGTTCCTTCTGAGAGCCGACGCGCGTTTCACCCTAGATGGGCTTTTTCAAAGCCATCAACCATCACCAGCCCATGGTTCATCGCAGCCAGCGCATAACACGTTATGTGCGTGTGTTTGGCCTGCGTTTAAACTTTGACTCCCTCTCTGATCAGGTGGTAATTCAATTGTTTCGCCTCAACCGCACTAACCTCCTGAGCCTTTATGAGCAGGTGAGAAGGGATTTGGACCCATTAAAATAACGATCCCCTGCAATGTCTGGGCTGCCAAAATTACTGTGTGTTCTCCACTTTTTGGCCACAGGGTCATTCCGGTCTGTGACTGGCAGAGTGGTTGGAATATCACAGGCAACATTTTCGTGTTACTCATGTGTTAAGTGCGCTATTTAATAGTCATGTACATATTTCTGCATCCCCAGCCAGGAGGAAAATTGAAGTTAGCCTTTTATCGGCTCTCTGGATTTCCCAATGTCCTTGGAGCAAGAGATTGCACACATATTACGCTAAGACCACCTAAAAGCAGGGCTCATTTATATACCATTCGGTGGTGATCTGTGGTGGTAACTTGAAGATTATGAGTGTTTTTTGTTGGCTTTGCTGGGTCATGTCATGACTCCTATATTCTGAGTCAGTCATCCCTATATACCAAATTTGACACTGGATTAATGCCTGGCTATGGTTGTGTGTGAAGTCTCGCCATTTTTGGCGTAACTCCGGTGATTTTAAAGCAAACTCTGGAGATTAACACTGAAAAAACATTTACCCATACATACCATTACATTTATACAAATCTCGGACAACTCCGGCAATGTAAATCAATCACAGAACATCTCCGGAGTTTGAAAATCTCCATGCAAAATCGCCCTATAGTAAATACAGAGTTTTCTGAAAAAATCTCCACTCAACTCCGGAGATGTATGGAGATTTTTTTGGAGATTTAAATTGCCCCTTAATAAATGAGGCCA
The DNA here is from genome assembly GCA_011038615.1 of Limnodynastes dumerilii. Classification (NCBI taxonomy): domain Eukaryota; kingdom Metazoa; phylum Chordata; class Amphibia; order Anura; family Limnodynastidae; genus Limnodynastes; species Limnodynastes dumerilii. The sequence continues at coordinate 442,093 of WWET01000396.1, forward strand.
CTGGTCTCTAAACTCCCTGCTGACATTACAGAGCAACAAGTTTCCATTGCCTGCTGTCTATTGACCTTGAGTTTACTCATGTGTTCTGGCTCCCTGGTTGCATCTCCAGTTCTCAGTTCCTGGTATCCTGCTCTCGGTTCCTGCACTCCTGTGTCCCCAATTTGTGCCTCTGGTGACTAAATCTCCAGCATTCTGCTGTTCTTCATTGCAGCTAGTCTTGGTAGCCACTCCCATGCTACCCATCCGCACTACTCCTGCAACCCTTAGATCCCGTCTATCATCTCCGTGTCTGTGAGCTATTTCAAAGGGGTTACAGACTGGTGCGGAGTCTGGTGCATGACACATCCGTCCATACTGAGCATCAAGCCACAACCTCCCAAGGGTCTTAATATTGACCTAGACCTGGGGTTGTCGCTTTTCAACCTTCTGTCTCCCCTTGTGCCATCTATTTCCCCCCTATTTTTCTGTTAGCCCTTTCCCCCAACTCCCCTCTTAGTTATTTGATCTGGTGTTTTTATGAGCTCTATGCTCGTTTACAATATGAAAGTTATTATTTCATACATAACACCGTGTAATTACACTGTCCCAGGCTCCAGTATTATACCATTCATGTTGATCTTTTGCTTCCTGCACATTACGTTTAATGAGTTAACTTTTATGGATTTTGTGGTCTTTTTTATTATAATGCTTTTTATATAGTTTATATTTATTCCATTTTCTTATAAACTGTGTTGTTTATATTTATATTTATGTTTGGGCCACATTGCCATGTTTCTGCCCCAGGACTATTCAGACGAACTCCGATATCTGCCCCATTTTGGATTCAGGTACAACGGTGGCTTCTAAATATATATTGTACACTCTTAATTATTTACAAACTTTCAGTTATCCAGTTAGCCATTTATTTATTTATTATAGCCGGATTCTTGAATCACCATTCAAATGTAACAATTCTATGATATTAACTCAACTTTATCTGGATAGATTAACTTATTCCTATTACACAATTTAATAGTGCTGTGCTTTTTCCTTTGGATTAAATTATGCAAAAGAGGAGCTATTCTGTTGGCTAATAATTTAGTAAAACATTTTTATTTCAGTATTTAACAATGCATTAGGTCTATAATTTGAACAAAGTGATGGGTTTCATCTGGCTCTTTCTTCTATTTTAATGGTGGAAACCCTACTGCCTTAAGGGCACACCAGTGAATAAATGGAGAGTATTGAGAGGGATACTTCAGGTATTCAAAAGGAGAATTTTAAAGGGAAGTTCTAGCAATTTAATCAGATAAATATATCCAGGGAGTCTCCACAAGCGGGGGCTTATTTAGCCACTTTAAGCCACAGGAGCATGTTTTGAATAGACTTTTGTTAAAATTCAGCTGACAATGAATGTCATAAGGTCTATTAAGCCGTAGTAAAAGCCAAATTTAGAATAATAAATAAAATTATGTGGCACAGAATAAAATGTATAATCTCTGGCTGCAGGATTTAAAACTCCACAGACATCATACAGGGCAAATTCAAGTAAAAGTTTGTAAAAGGAAGTGGAGGGGATTTCATGAAAAGGGATGAGTGAACTTTAGGGTCTAGTGGAAGACTGAAGTTCCTCAAACAATTTAGGTGGCCTCTACTGATACATTGCATCTAGTAAAGAACAAAGGATAGGAATGTGATAGGAATCAGACACTACACTAAAATAAATCCTTTTTTTATCAGCCATTTGTAAGAAAAGCTCAAATTGAATACTTATACCACTTTCACATCACCACTCTTGAAAAACCCAGGATTTTCAACCCAGGTTTTTCCCAGCCAAATTGCAGGTCCAAAAAAAAGCTGCATTAAAAGTCTACCTATAACCACCTGACCCTTTCACATGTACCATGAAGTTCCCGGGACTGCCCTGGCAAGCAACTGTCAATCAGCCAAAGAGAAGCTCTTGTTGGCTGAAAATAAATGAAGGGGACTTAACTTTTTTTTAACACGCTATGGGACTTAAAAAAAAAAAAAAAAAAAAAAAAATTTTAAATAACTACAAAAAAAAAAAAAAAAAAAAAAAAGAGGACATGAAAGGAGACAAGTGGAATTTTGTAGTATTTGTAGGTCTCCTTTCTGGTCCAGCCGCCTGCAGTTCCGCTATTAGCCTCTATAAATTTAGTACTTGTATGTCTTCTTTCTGGTTTACCTATGGGCGGACCAGAAAGAGACATACAAGTACTAAAAAAAAAAAAAAACACTGGACCTTTAACACTGACACCTTACCCGTGTGAGACCCGGTAAAAACTCTTCATTTTTCCTGGGTCTGAATGCCGGGTCATTAGATCCTGGTCTACAAAAATGGTACCTTTAACATCACCACCAAATACCCGGGTTTTGGCTAAAAACCTGGGTATTTGGTGGTGATGTGAAAGGGGTTTTATTCTAACCATCTACACCATTCTTTTTTAAGGGTCTGTTAGCTGTATAACAAATGGAATATTTATAATAGGGGAAAATCTAGTAGAGAAATGTATATATGGGTAAAAAAAAAAAAAAGGAAAGGGACAAGCGTCTTTTATTAGGAAAATTCAAACCTTTGACATTCAATAAAAATTAGCCATTAGGATCTAAGTAAAAGGATATACATATTATCTATGAATTTAAATATCCATGGAGAAAATAGTTGGGCTGGAGTTGTTGCCAGTGGATCTGATGGATGATGAGGTCCGTAACATCCAGAAGCATCTTGCAAGCTGAGGACCGAGTCTGAACTCATTGTATGAAACTGCCTCTGGAATGCCTCTCACTTTAATGTTATGACAGGCAAGGTCTTGCAGATCTATCAGCTTGGGTTTAAAAGCATCAACCTCTTTCTAGAGGTTGCCATGGACATCGATCAAGCCATTATGGGATTGCACAAGCTCCCCCATTTTAGTTTACAGATGGTCGGTGCGATCTCCAATCTTGCTAATGTTAGACTGAATTTTTTGATGGGATACTTTAAACTCAGACAAAATTTCAGCCTGCAAGGCCATCCACATTTGATATATATTCTTCATTTTCAATGGAGCATTACATTTTGGATTGACTCCGAGATCCAGAGAGATTTGACGGCGGATACACAGTAGTGATATTTCCGGTATTAACTTGAGAGTTGGCGATGCACTGTAAAGGAGGAGAGCGAGCTGCAAAGGGCACAGTTGTTTTTAAAAGGGAAGACTTCACTCTCTTGACCGACCTTATAAGTAAACACAAAAGCCAGGAAGATGAAGAATTTATGAGAAAAGATAAAATCAATAATATATCACCTTGCCGTTCAATGTGTATTGCTATATAGCTGGACCTCCTGACTAGAAATCCGTACTGCCAAGCAGCAATAATGAGGAAAGTCCACGGGAGAATGCGAGATGGCAGGGGAGGGAGAGAGAGGGTGATTTCATTTTTGGCTTATTGTTTGTTATCTTTATTTTTCCCCCTCGTTTATTTTTATTTTTGTGTTATTTGAGATGCGCTGACCTTCAGGGACAGAGTATCAATATTAGTAGGGCAAACAGGGTGGTCGGTTGCTGCAGCATAATAGGCTAGTCTGCTTATTGATATGAAGATCGAAATAGAGTTAGTGGTATGCTCCATTTCACAGACCCTGTGGTGAGACCAACCAGAGGAGGCAGGAAACCTCACACAGCAAAGGTCACATATTAAAAGACACTTTTATGCATCAATCAAAAAATTAGGTGAATTTTCTTATTTCCAAAAGCGACACACTATTGCACATACATATATTGGTTGCTTGACAACTCACCTCACACAGCAAAGGTTACACTTCAGCCCTGCTGAGCCATGATGTGGCTAAACTCCAAGATTTAACCACTGGAGAGGACACAGGATCTTTAAAATCCTGGGTAGCTGCAGAAATAATGAACTACCTCTCCTTTCTCACTTACCAGCAAACTTAATCTCCACCAGAATACAGCACTCTCTTTATCCACTAATGTAGGAGCTCTGCAACATTGCTGTATCGGTCTGCAAGATGGTTACAGCAGGCAGCTGTACTGTGTTTCAAAAGTGGGTTTAGCCAAGAAAAGTTTGTGCAAACCTCCAAGATAAGTAATAGAGGCTGTTGTAACAGAAACTCAGAGCTCTCCATCAGCGTTAGTGGAGGAAGGAAGGAAGGCCCAAGACCTAGTGTGGACGCACCACTTAGTGAGGCTTCCAGATCTGGGGAGCACTGCTGGAGCTGCTCTCAGATGCCTGAAGCAATCAAGTACAACGCCTTAGTACCTGATTGATAAACGAACAGGCGTAGACAGGTGTAAAATCGTTTTAGTAAGGTGAATTTAATTTTTCCTGCTACTGGTCACGAGCTCCAGAGACAGACATCCGAACAGAGCAGAAGCCAACCCGCGTCCCCCTTCCCCAATTTGTGTTTAGTTTATTTCATTTTTCAGTTTTTAGAACGTCTTAATTTTACATAAATTGCATTACGTTTTATTGAAGACAGAATTAGGTTATATAAAATTTTGCCCACAGATAGTACCATCCCCCAATGGACAGATTAACCATACAGCCATTTATATAATAAAATATGGGAAATATCTCCCCTGTGTATGTATTTTATTTGTAGAATATATTCAATTAATTTAAATTCAGTTGAAAAGTTGCATGGAATCAGAGTCAATTGCTTGATATGCTTATATGTATATCAATATAAGCAATTCAAGTTTCATTTGTTCACATTTGGGTTCCAAAATTCAGTCCAGTCGATGTTCTATTGCTCCAAGAGGTAGTCTTCTAGAGGATGTAACTTGTATTGTGTTAGAGAATCTACAAAACAAAAATACAAGTTATAGTGTAAATTACACCACCAGAAAAAAAATTGCAATACTTTTGATATGCTCTCAGTCTTCAAATTAAATTTTGTTTCTCTCTATCCAATTGTTATTAATTCAGTGCATGGCTTAATGGTCGCTTCCCTTAGACAACTGATGTTTGCTAGATCTATTTATTTATTAATTCATTTATTAAAAGGGTTTTATATAGCACTATCATATTTATTGATTGACAATTTAAACAATCATTATAAACAAGACTGTAGTAATAAACACTTTGGGTGGGTATGAGGGCCCTGCTCGTAAGCAGTCTTGTAGATGTCTGATATTTGTAGTAAACCCTTAAAAATCCTTTTTTTTCTATTACATATATTACAGTCTATAGATTAAAGATAGACACAAGTGGTGATTCTGTGGCTATCCCAAATTCCACATGCGGGAGATCAGAGCACAACAACACTAGGATTGAGGGACCTGCTCACATGAGCTAACAGACAAAGTGGGAGGGATGAACTTACAAAAGGTATAAGGAGGGTGGAGACGTGGACTGCTGGTGTGAGTGGAGGAGAGGGGGAAGGAAGGAAGGACAGAAGGGATAGATGCAGGATGCAGTGAGGTACTTACCTTTTACAATGACCTGAGAAGTGAATAATCTAATGCCAGTTGGCAACAATAATATTGTTGGGAACATTAAGGACTGAGTGATGCACAACGATTACATCGTTAAATTGAGATCACAGGTCCATTTTAAATTTTAAACTACCTCTGAAGCTCCCTTTGAGATGGAGATGCTCAACAGTGTCGGAGTGACCCCTATATGCATAAGATGTGCTAAGGGGGAGAACAGCTATATATGCCAACATTCTTAATGTTAATATATAAATTAAAGATTTACTTCCAAACCTTGGTACAACTGAGAAAAATAATATAAAAGGAAATTGTGAAGTAATTCATATCAAAGCAACAAAACTATGTAGTTTTACTTTATTAGTGTATCCCTTTAAAAACATGAGGCCAATATTGGCACTACTAAAACCCTTTTGTATAACTTATTCTATAGAATTACCATAGTTGTTTTCCTGTTTCATTTCCTCTTTTCTTGAGGTATAAACATGAAGTTATACATGTAAAATCCCTATCATCAATTAACATGGTGAAAACTAAAGAACTGGCAAGACAAAAGAATGGTAAGAGAGGCAAAGCTGAACCCGAAGACAACTGTTTTAGAAGTGCATATATACCAAAGATAGATGCTCTTGACTTAGTGGACATAGAATGAACTGCAGCAATATTACTGTATTGGACTAGCTGCACGAGGAAGCGGACAGCAGACTTAATTGCAGTGAAAAATGGTGTGGCTAAACAGCAGTAATGGATGTGGAAGGTAGACCATGATGCAATAATGTAAAGCTTAAGTAGGCTTAGCAGCAGTGCTGGATTCCGGAGACAATCTGAAATGCAGTGATTTAATGCTGAAGCAAGTATAGTATATAGCAAATATAGTGTTGATTACTGGAGGCAGTCTGGGCTACACATATAAAGTGTTGAAGCAGGCTAAGCAGCAGTGATAAGAGAAGGGGCAAGTCTGATCTGCAGTGATGTTTGATGGAAGCAAACTAATCTGCAATAGTGGCAGGGGTGGATTGGGAAAATAAAGTGGCCCTGGAAAAAATTCTGGAAGAGGCCTACTGTGGGCGGCACCAAATATACTCTAAAAGTGGCTAATCAGAAAGTAGACGGGGCAAGCACAGTTATATTAGTCCTTTAGTCCCTGCCCTAAACTATAAATTATTAAACATCCAACAGGCAGCACCCCAAGTATTTGTAGGTAAACTGTTAACTAGGTCTTGTATTGGAGGTACTGAGAGTGTGGGATACCAGTGAGTGTATACCATTTATGTGAAACCACCTTTACAGGAGCATTGTATGAGTTTATCCTTCTATTGTTTGTCTTTTCATCTACAAATTGTGTGTTTCTATATAGCACAGGGCTGGCGATGTTTTATGAGTGTATATGTTTATAGTATTATGATTTAATTTAATAAAGAGATATTATATTGTAATAACTGGGGAAAACTTTGATCGATTTCATTTGTGCACTGCATTTCATATTTTGTGTCTAATATAGCGCTTACTAGTTTCTTCTATAATATATATCTCTCTCTCTCACACACACACACACACACACACACACACACACAGTGCACCCCACAACAGGCAGCCTTGCAATCGGCTGCCTGTTGCTCTTAGGCTAAGACCGCCCTCTGGCAACTGTAAGATGATCTCTCCTTTCCTGTCTCTTAGCTGCAGCCTGCAGGAGCCAATCGTTCTTTAGCTGCTGTGTCTCCCTCATTGGCCCAATTCTGATCATGCCTCTCAGGGAAAGTGTGTTACTGAGAGAGGCCCCTGCAGTACAGAACCTGCACTGAGCCAATGAACGGGACACAGCAGCTCCTGATCTGCTAACTTAAAAAAAAATAAAAAATGACGTGCTGTCCTGATGAGGCGGCCTCTCGGCTTCCCGGTAAGGCCTATTGCCAATCCACCCCTGAATATTGGAAATAAAGAACTCACTGAGCATCAGTGATGATTGCTGGAAGCAGGCTGAGTATCAGTGAAGTTTTCTGGAAGCAGATTGAGCTGCAATGATTAAGTGCTTTGACAAGAGACAACATGGGCTTCCACAAGGAAAACACAGGAATAAACACTGTGTACATGTTGTACTGGCTCAGATAGGACTATGCCAGAAATTTAAATAGACAGCTCCATGCTCCCATTGGGTTTCTGGAGCATGTGACCAGCTAAAGCTGTATGCAATTGGCTGTGGAAGTCATGTGGCCATGTTCAACATGGCAGCATGCTAAGGGGCATGCTGACACCAGTTTTCTCTAGGTGAGATGAGGCCTTGTTGCGGGAAAACCCCAGGACAAGGGAAGAGCACAGCAGTAGCAGTGAGAAACCAACATGGACCTGAAAACTGGTCAAAACAGCAGTGTTGAATGTGGGAAGTGTTGTGGTTTGGAGTATTCTGACAATATCATATTTGTATATGTCGTTAATTTAAGCTATTGATTTTAACTAATTTCCATGAATGTTGCCAATATACAACATTTACCTTTAAAACGATGAGTTTAATAACAGTCGTTCAACAGCTTTCCTCTGTAAATGAACACTGAAGTGCCAAATTAAATGACTAAAATACTAATAAAAAAGATAAAACAAAAAGAATCAGAATTTGTAGAATTATACCTAAAGTTCATTAAGACACTGGGCTAGATCCAGATCGTATTCAGAGATCCGTCTGGTGATAGGTCCGCAAATATACGCATGGACGTAGCAAGTCACATTCACCAAAACCCCAGTCACTCCCCTTGCTAATCCGTGCCCACGGAGATTTCTGCCTCCATAGACTAGCCCTAACTTTCCGTGGCCATTTCCGAGCGTATGTGTCCTACGTCCGTGCGTATCTTTGTAATCACGCCCACTTCCCTTCATTTAAATGCCCCCTGTCCATTTCTATGTAAATTCCTCCGTGCGTATTTTTCCGTTGGAGTTCCATGCTGATTTTCCCACGTCCGATTCACAAGTCCGTCCGCTAGGCACTTCCGCGTGTATACTCTACGTGAACAGCGTATAAAAAGTCACTACGCATGTGCAGTTGAAACGTACTTAAAAATACGGACGGAAATCTGAGAAAATATGGATCTCTGAATATGGCCCTTATTAAGGAGCTTGAAATTAAGAGATAAAGGTTACACCTGGCAAAACCATATTAATTTCAGGGGGAGTCAAGTTAATTGTATTCTTTGCATGCAGGGATATATCTTTGAATTTACTGCAAACAGATACTGACCAGCTTTACTATTACACTGGTATTTAGACTTGGGATTGGAAACATCACCTCCTCAACTCTAATACTGTTTGCAACAGATGAAATATGGCTCCCCTGCAATCGACATGGTTTAGCCCAAGAGTAACTTTCCTCTCTTATTTTCAAGCTCCTTATGTCTGGATCCAGCCCATTGACCCAAATTTCCCCAGTAAGTAAGTACCTTACTATTACTATGTGTTCCAAAAACATACTGTTAGTTTCACTTCCTTCTAACTATTGTATGTATTGTGTGTAGTAGGATTGTGATGGTCAACTAAATTTCAAGTAGTTTGTTAGTATATACACATACACACATATACTGACTGACATAAGGGGCATACAATGGAGGCTGGACATAAGGAGCACACATGGAGACTGAACATTATAAGGGGCAGACAATGGAGGCTGAACATTATAAGAGGCAGACATGGAGGCTGAACATTATAAGGGGAAGACAATGGAGGCTGAACATTATAAGGCGCAAACAATGGAAGCTGAACATTATAAGGGGCATACATGGAGGCTGGACATTCGAAGGGGCAGACAATGGAGGCTGGACATTACAAGGGACATACCTGGGGGCTGGACATTACAAGGGCATACATGGAGGCTGGACATTATAAGGGGCATACATAGAGGCTGAACATTACAAGGGGCAGACAATAGAGGCTGGACATAACAAGGGGCATACATGGAGGCTGGACATTACAAGGGGCATACATGGAGGCTGGAAATAACAAGGGGCATACATGGATGCTGGACATAACAAGGGGCATACATGGAGGCTGGACATTACAAGGGGCATACATGGAGGCTGAACATTGCAAGGGGCAGACAATGGAGGCTGGACATTATAAGGGGCAAACAATAGAGGCTGGTCATTATAAGGGGCAAACAATGGAGGCTGGACATTATAAGGGGCAAACAATGGAGGCTGGACATAAGGGGCAGACAATGGAGGCTGGATATAAGGGGCAGACAATGGAGGCTGGACATAAGGGGTAGACAATGGAGGCTGGACATAAGGGGCAGACAGTGGAGGCTGGACATAAGAGGCAGACAATGGAGCAGATAATGGAGGCTGGACATAAGAGGCAGACAATGGAGCAGATAATGGAGGCTGGACATAAGAGACAGACAATGGAAGCTGGACATAAAGGGACACACATGGAGGCTGGACATAAGGGGCAGATAATGAAGGCTGGACATAAGGGGCAGACATGGAGGCTGGACATAAGGGGCAGATAATGGAGGCTGAACATTATAAGGGGCAGACAATGGAGGCTGAACATTATAAGGGGCAGACAATGAAGGCTGAACATTATAAGGGGCAGACAATGGAGGCTGAACATTTTAAGGGGCAGACATGGAGGCTGAACATTATAAGGGGCAGACATGGAGGCTGAACATTATAAGGGGCAGACAATGGAGGCTGAACGTTATAAGGGGCAAACAATGGAGGCTGGACATTACAAGGGGCATACATAGAGGCTGAACATTACAAGGGGCAGACAATGGAGGCTGGACATAACAAAGGGCATACATGGAAGATGGACATTACAAGGGGCACACATGGAGGCTGGATATTATAAGGGGCAGACAATGGAGGCTGGACATTACAAGGGGAATACAATGGAAGCTGGAATTATGAGGGGCAGACATGGAGACTGGACATTACAAGGGGCATACATGGAGGCTGGATATTACAAGGGGCACACATGGAGGCTGGACATTAAAAGGGGCAGACAAAGGAGGCTGGACATTAAAAGGGGCAGACAATGGAAGCTGGAATTATGAGGGGCAGACATGGAGACTGGACATTACAAGGGGCTCAATTAAAAAAAATTATAAGAGGGCTGTAAAAAAGACTGAAAATTATGAGGGGGCTGCGCTAAGGTCTGAAAAATTATAGGGGGCTGCAATAAGGGCTGAAAAAAATATAGGGGGCTGTAATAAGGACTGAAACTTATGAGGGGGCTGCAATAAGGGCTGATAAGAGGTGTGTTCCTGCACCTGTTTTTTTTTTTACAAAAAAAGCACTGCTCTTAACATTTTTAACGATTAGTTCTCAAAAATTTGTTGTACTCGTAGTATTCGTTTTTTCTAACTAAAATGCCACAATATGTGCTATTTGTTTACCGCTTGTTTCTAAGTGCTGCGTCACAAATTTTATGTGCCTCAATCAAAGAGGACTACTATTATGTTGTTATTCTTTACATCTTAACCCTAAAAAAAAAGATTAAAAGAAAAAAAATTGATTCAGGAAAGAGGTGGTGAATGATTAATTTTGTGTTTATATCACTAAATACAGAAATTATATTTCTAGCTACATAACATTTCACAAGATAACTGCTGATCCCAAATAAAAAAAAAGTAAATTCAAGGCCAACTTTAGATCTCTTATATCATCATCAAAAATAACATTTCTACCCTCATCAGAATATTCTTTAGTGCCAAATTTATTAGTGACCTTTCTAATAAAGTTTAATACCCCATTTTTATTTTGCAAATGACCTCAAAATGCCTTTCATTCTTTGAAATCATCACTCTTCTTGTGCTTTAAATGCTGTGATGGCTTCAGCCTATCAATAGCTGTTGTGTGCCAGATTCTCATTATGTCCCTATTCCCATCCATTTATTTTAAGAAACACTTGGGAATTAAGTAATTCCTCATTCACCTTACTTGACTGCTATGTATGTCTTTTCCATGTATGCACCTCGCCTAAAAGTACTTTTAAGTTACTCAAAAAGGTGGCTAAAGTAAAGGTTTATAATGTTCACGTCCCTCTAAAGAAAAAAAGGCAGGTGATGTGGCTGCCTTCAGAAAACCTCATGTTGAGCATGGTGCCTAACCCAAGTTTAATTAGGGAAGTTCAGTGCAGCAAAAAGTCTTTCAAGGCATTTGTCAGTGCTGTCCAAGTGGTGAATAAAATGCTCAAATCTCGTTTAAAGTAATACCAATAAAAAATTTAATACATTTAAGGAGCTGAACAGGGATTGTGGCTATTCCCCTTCTCCACCGATTGATTTTTGCATGCATCAATGTTTTTCGTGGCAGAATCTGTTGACCTGCATTATGTCATTGCCCCCTACCCACATCCCTAAAAAATAATATATGAAAAATAGCTTGTTCTTAATCGCTTCAGCACTTGGTAGGTGGGCATATGTGCTTTATCTCAAAGTGATTGCATTTAGGCAGACAAAAGGAGACTTATCTAAATTTTGAATGTTTCAAGATACGAAATTCATGCTTGCAAAGCCAAGGCAGCTTGGGTGAAGACAAAGATAGCAGAGTTAATAGCTGATAACTTGAATATTAAGAACATTTTAATCTGAGTTTTGCACACAGGCCTTACATAAAAATGTGAAGGTGAATAGCATACACCTCCCCCCCCAACAC
>WWET01000396.1:462716-474770 GCA_011038615.1 Limnodynastes dumerilii
TAGGGAAAAAGCCCGCAATACACTTTTTCTCGTCATTTACGGTGGTAAAAATTAATAGATTTTTATGCACACCTCTATGGGGTGTGCATAAAAATCCCCAAATAAAAATAAGTGGAATTAGCTTAGTACCACAAATAACGCACATATGAAGCTAATTGAACCTGGCCCAAAGACTCCCTTCCCTGCAGCCTAATCCTAAAGCTGCCCTCTCCGCAACCTAACCCTAAGAATCCCCTCCCCACAGCTTTAAACCTAAGACTTCCTTCCTCACAGCCTAACTCTAAGACTACCCTTCTCGCACCCTAACTCTAAAACTCCCCTTTAAGTCATACTCACCTCTGCTCGGAGCGGCGGGTGCGATGGATCTGCAGCGACTTTTCCGTAGAATAAATGGGTAAGTATGGCAGCATATATTCCCATTCATAAAAAAATTCTAAATAACGTTATTTTCGAAAAAGAGAAAATTAACTTTTTGGCTGATAATAGCATTATCATAGCGATGACTCCCGCCGTTATTTAATTAAGCTTACCATAATAATATTTCATATTTAATTAAGCAAACCATAATACTTCTATTTGAGTTAGTAACATTAAGCCACACTGTCTTGCAGGCATAGGATACAATACTAATGTTTTTTAGCCAATGCAACAAATATTGTAAAGAAAACACAACATTAAATAATGTTATTTTAAGTTGTTTTGGATATTTTAGACACTTATTAAAGAAAAACAAAGCCTGCTTAGAAATGAAACATGTAAATATCAAACTGTGGTATCTATAGCCAAACAAAATATTACTCTAATTTGTATTAAGTACTAAAGCGAAAAAAGTGAATTAATATTTCTTTTTACCTCCACAGAGATTTAAGTTGTAATAATTTTTTTTTTAAAAAGGGTACAGTCTGATAACTGGGGAAATTGTGTATTGTGTACACACTGTCCGATCCTCAGACAGATTCTCCACATGCTGTGCTTTACTTATAGGATCAGCTCAGCAAATCCACCATGTTATCGGCATTCAAAGCATCAACACTTTACAAGTATTTTAGAGTGTGTACCTAGATTAACAAAAGACAGTCTCAGATAATGCTTGGATGTCTGAAACACGTTCCCAACCCCACTCAACCCCTTCTGCATCCAACTTAAGACTCCATTTATAACGTAGTTGCTACACTTGGAGGTGTGGCTTGAAGATGTGATTTATGAAAATCATGCCTGATGTTCAGCCCCTGCCTAATCTAATCTGCCTTTCAGAGGGTTACTAGGATGGGTTGCCACTTGATATCATCAAGCCCCGACCAATCTTAGTTATGTTCAGGGCTTGAGGCAGTGATTTTCAGGGCCAGATTCAGAAGATTTAACAGCTCTCCCAGGATTCTGTGAGCAATGCCAAGATACTGTAAGTCTCCTGGACATTCCGGGAGAATCGGCAACTTATGAAAAAAACAATACAAATACAAATGTAAATGTAAAAAGATGTAGGACAGGTGGGATGGGGAATGTCAGTAAATCAGATAGAACAATGCATATCCATGTGCCAATAAATAAATAAATAAATAAATATATGCCCATAAATAAATAAATATGGTAACAATTAATATCCAACTTGCAAATAAAATAGATAATGTAAAGAATGTCCACTTATAGGGAACTCAAGTAAAAATAGTCCATAGGAAAAAAGCTGATTTAACCAGTTTGTTTTAGAGGGAAGGGGCTCTTCTGTAAATGAAACGGGGGGATTCACCAATGTATTCTGCTAGCTCAGGGTCCCTTTTTAAAATGTCCCAGTGTTTTTTAATGATTTTCTCTACATCTTTATATTGATAGGATATCACACTTCCCCTATCATTTACCCCCACTTTAACATACTCCCACACTTATCCTACTTTATATGGTATCCTTTTTCCATTATATATCAATTCAAAAGGACACACTTACTTTTTTTTTTTTAAATCAGATAATTTTTATTCGTTTTTTCAGTTTTCAAAACAAAACAATACAGCACAAACACAACAAAAAAGAAAAAAACACAACAATGTAACAGTTACCCGTTTCACACTAAATACTAGAGCATTTCCCTAAAGAGTACCCACTCAACATAATATTACATATGCCATTAATACACCTTATAAACAATTAAATTATTGCGATCACACCACATTATGCTATAATTCTTATTACAAATATATGTCTCACCCTCAAACTACATTTATATGAGAAGTTCCGTCTGTGCCTCCAGCTCCACCAAATTGAGGGACAAAAGGGGTTATGCCCATGTAATATATTGACTCTTCCCAGGGAGTCCAAATTTTGCTAAATATGTGTGGAGCTCTCCTGACTGTGTAAACATATTTTTCATGGGACATAGTTTCATTCACCAAATTAATCCATTCTCGTAAACGTGGAGGCGTATCCGCCATCCATTTCCGTGAGACAATGACCTGGGCCAACGAGAAGAGGAGGTACAAATATCTAGCAATTACTTTAGTGAAACTATCTTCTTGGAAGATCCCAAAAATACATGATTTTGGATCAATTTTAATTTTAACACTAAAATATGTTGTTAACCGTTCCTGCTTAGCAAACATTAATGTGTTCTTTACTGTTTAATAGCTACATATTTTTTATCTTTTTTTCTAAAGGCTGCAAGACGACCATGTGATCCAGCATGGGCTGGTTGTGGATGGAGCCAGCCTTTCTCTTGCACTCAGGGGACATGAAAAGCTTTTCATGGAAGTCTGTAAAAGTTGCTCTGCTGTGTTGTGCTGTCGAATGGCACCATTACAAAAAGCAAAGGTATGGGGCATATCATTGTGCTATTCCCCCCTTACTTGTTCCAAGTAATAAAATGGGATTTGTGTTTATAAATATTTTTATCCTTTTATTAACCACACACTCATAATGAAATCTTTTTAATTTGCAGGTAGTGAGGCTATTAAAAATATCTCCTGAGAAACCCATCACGCTCGCCATAGGCGATGGGGCAAATGATGTAAGCATGATACAAGAAGCTCATGTAGGCATAGGTGAGTACATAGTTTCTTTGTAAGATCCCTGTTGAAGTAGGGATAGATAAACTTCCTTTTGATCCTTTTTATTTTTAATAAAAGAATATTAGTTTTTTTTTTATTGTTTTCTGTATGTTCTCAAAATGTTCTGTTCTGATGTGTTTTAGGAATCATGGGAAAAGAAGGCAGACAAGCTGTAAGGAACAGCGACTATGCAATTGCCAGGTTTAAATTCCTTTCAAAACTGCTGTTGGTGCACTTTTATGTATATCTATTCTAAACGGGAATGTCAGCATAAATTGGTGTTTTTCATTTTCCGATATAACAAGCCTAAAAACCTCCAACCAATGAGCATGAAATAAGAAATATTTAAAGAGGAGGAGCTCAACACACCGGTCCAGGCTATTGAGAAAGGGCTGAGTGCAGCCCGAAACGTGTCTTGCCTGTGGACCGGCTACAGAAGGTGACGTCACTTCCAGGACGCTATTAGGAGAACCGGCATCTACACGCTGTATACCCAGGTAGTTACATCTGCAGCGGCGGTGTCCTCTCCTGCTTCCATCATCGCGATTCTGGTAGGATGCACTGTTCTGTATGCTTTTATCGATTTATTTTTGGAATTTGTATTAATTAAAGATGTTTTTTATGCTCTTACCTTACATGTGAGTCTATATGGATACCTAACCTCCCGGATCACTGGGGGGATACTACGAAGCTCATTTAAAGGACTGTTGCTGCTCTTTGAGTTGGAGGCTGGTTTTTAATACACTTAGTGGTTTAAGGCTTACATTAGGACAATTTGTGTTGTTGGAAAAGGACCACTAGTGAAAAGAAAAAAAGAATTTATTTTAAGGTGGCTTTCTTTTATTGGACTATTTTTTCCTATGGACTATTTTTACTTGAGGTTCTTATAAGTGGACATTTTTTACATTGCCAGTGAAAGTTGATACTATCTAATTTATCTACGAAGGTGTAGCAATTTGCAAGTTGGACATTAATTGTTACCATATTTATTTATTTATGGGCATATATTTATTTATTTATTGGCACATGGATATGCATTGTTATATCTGATTTACTGACATTCCCCATCCCATTATAAACACTCAGCGCCGCCTGTCCTACATCTTTTTACATTTTCCTTGTTCACTCTCTGGAGGTACCTTGAGACACCTCCTGGTGTTGGATTGCGGCTATCTTAGCAGAGTGCATAGTGCGCTTGAGTACTCATTTTTACAAAATCTTGTTCACAAATACAAATGTGGATCATGGCCATAGGTGCAAACAGAACTCAAGAGTTATGTAGTCATATTAATTAGCTGTTGTTATGCATCAGTATGTATACTAAATATCTATATCATTATCCCAAATAAAACTGAAACTTTTCCCTTTTCTCATTTGGCTCTATAAATCATTTTGTTCTTTGCTTGTGAATGAATGCCAATGTAGTATTCTTCTGACACCATCTCAATCCACTTTTCAGAAAATGAAAAACAATAAAACATTAAATTTAGGTCTATTTTGAAATCAACTAGTCAGCTGAATTCACACAACATCATGACTGCCAAAAGATAATGTTTTTAAGTATTTGTTATGCAGTGCATAAATTAGGGGTTACACAAAAGGTTGCATATCAAGCTGTTGAACACATGTAACCTTAGCCATACAATGTGTTATCTAGATAATCACTAATAAAAATGGTTGGTTGTTTACAATGACCAGACTACTTTTGCTGTAGGACGCATATTGTGAATGGAAATTCCATGCTGGCTGTAATAAACACAGGTTTTGCCAATAGAGACAGTCACAAGTGAATTAAATATACAGAAAGGTCACGATGATAACAATATCATAACACAATTGTTTTGTATAATCATAACAAGCCATAGCATTAAAAACAAAGAAGAAACATTTTATGAAATAAAAAGAACCTCAAAAACACAATATGGAACAAGGAACATTAAATATACAATTATGCTGGCAGTGTAAACAGTAAGAATTACAGTGGAAGAAACAATCACAAGTAAAATGCTACATGTTAAAAAGAATCTAACTTCTTCAAGACCAAATGTACCACTTTAATGTCCAGATCACACCACTTTGGATATATTGTGTAGGGGGTTTTATGTGGTACCATTCTTGTACATATTATATCATGGCTATAAATAAGGAAAATGTGGTGTAAAACAAAGAAATTTTCTTTTCTTTTTTTCTTTTACATGTGGTACTATTATGGTAATTACAATCATTATCAAAATGTAAAAATATATTTAAAATCTCTTCCTCTCTCAGATATAAATATATATCCTCAAAGTTCTTGGACACAATTTACAGCCATGGCCAAAAGTTTTGAGAATTACGCAAATATTGGTTTTCACAGTTTGCTGCTTAAGTGTTCTTAAACCTTTTTGTCAGATGTTACTATGGTATAATAAAGTAAAATTACAAGCAGTTCATAAGTGTCAAATGCTTTTAGTGACAATTACATAAATTTTATGAAAAAGAGTCAATAGTTGTAGTGTTGACCATTCTTTTTCAAGATGTCTGCAGTTTTACCTGGCATGCTGTCAATCAACTTCTGAGCCACATACTGACTGATGGCCGCCCATTCTTGCCTAATCAATGCTTGGGGTTGGTCATAATTTGCAGGTTTTTGTTTGTTTGTCCACCCGCCTCTTGAGGATTGATAACAAGTTCTCAATGGGATTAAAGTCTGGGGAGTTTCCTGGCCATGGACCCAAAATTTTGATGTTTTGTTCCCCGAGCCACTTAGTTATCACTTTTGCTTTATGGCAATGTGCTCCATCTTGCTGGAAAAGGCATTGTTCACCACCAAACTGTTCTTGGATGGTTGGGAGAATTGCTCTTGCAAGCAAAATTGAGAGTGAGCCCACTCCCCTGGATGAGAAGCAACCGAGTCTCAGGATGCTTTACTGTTGGCATGACATAGGACTGATGGAAGTGCTCACCTTTTCTTCTCCGGCGTTTTTCCAGATGCCCCAAACAATCTGACAGGGGATTCATCAGAGCAAATGACTTTACCCCAGTCCTCAGAAGTCCAATCCCTGTATCTTTTGCAGAATATCAGTCTGTCCCTGATGTTTTTCCTACAGAGAACTGGCTTCTTTGCTGCCCTTCTTGACACCAGTAAATCCTTCAAAAGTCTTTGCTTCACTGTGCGTGCAGATGCACTCACACCTGCCTGCTGCCATTCCTGAGCAATTTCTACACTGGTGGTGCCCCGATCCCACAGCTGAATCAACTATAGGAGATGGTCCTGGCACTTGCTGGATGTTCTTGGGCGTCCTGAAGCCTTCTTCACAACTATTGAACCTCTCTCCTTGAAGTTCTTGATGAGCTAATAAATGGTTGATTTAGGTCCAATCTTACTAGCAGCAATATCCTTGCCTGTGAAGTCCTTTTTGTGTAAAGCAATGATGACTGCACATGTTTCTTTGCAGGTAACCATGGTTAACAGAGGAAGAACAATGATTTCAAGTTCCACCTTCCTTTTAAAGCTTCCAGTCTGTTATTTTAACTCAATCAGCATGACAGAGTGATCTCCAGTCTTCGTCAACACTCTAACCTGTGTTAACCAGAGAATTGCTGACATGTCCTCAACTGGTCCTTTAGTGGCAGGGCTGAAATGCAGTGGCAGTGTTGTTCTTGGGATTAAGTTTATTGTCATGGCTAAGAGATACTTTGCAATTAATTGCAATTCATCTGATCACTCTTCATTTTGGAGTATATACAAATTGCCATTGTAAAAACTAAGGCAGCAAACTTTGTCAAAACTTTTGCCCATTGCTGTACATAAAAACAGGTAGGTTTCCTCTAAAGCAAAAACTTCCTTTTGGACAAATAATATTTCAGCTTTAAGCTACCTGGCAACAAACAGTTGATAAAGAAAACATCTCATTCCACAAAAAAACTAAAGAAACACAACTGTGAAAGGTTACACAGATTGCTGTAGGAGGGGTCACCCACAGATAGTAAGTAAGATACTTTCCCAAGTCACATTCTTTAGCTATCTGCCAGCTGATCTAAAATGACACCAGTAAGCCTTTCTGATTTATCTGACCTCACTGACATGTAGTAGAGATCACTCATTATCCAAACAAACATCAAATTAAATTCATGGCACAGAATGTAATCTTAATCATTAGTAAAGAAATAGCACAGTGCATTTAGCGTGTGCCAAAGGCCACATTTTGTTATGAAAGCAGTAAAGAGAGATGGGAACAAAATCATCTTGAGCCCATAAATAACTTAAAAAGGCCATAAATCTAACTTTCAAGACCAATCATTTCAACAACTGTACAAAATGTGCCAATAAAGGGAAAACCAATCCTTGTTCAGTTAGAAAACCTGAATTTTGGAAGAAAAAAGTTCCAGAAAAGAATCATGCCTATAGTTAATCCCATTAGCTGAAATAGGATCTTGGGAGCAAAGGTTATCCGCCTAAGCTCATGTACTGAACATTGATCTAGTAAATAAATAGAAGGGAAGGACTTCAATTAGCTACACACCAGGTCTCTACAGTAATCACAGTCATGATTGACAACCAGAGGCTTTAGAAAGTTTGTAGCATGACACCTTTGTTGGGAATTGTATGTTTTGGAACAAACAATGAACCCTATTCAAACAACTGAGAAACTAAAAGTATCATTATTTTAGGCTTTTAGCAACTAAGACTGTCTACTCTTGATATTACTTGATTACTGTGCTACAACTCAAAATGCATTGCACAAACAGCTTCCAAAAATTGCCCACCAAATACATTGACAGAGAGCTGCAATATATATTGATTTTTCTGCATGTATTCAGGCCATTGTAAATATTTGTCTTTACTATATTTAGATGAGTAATTTCTTGCCAGCAGATTCTAAACAACATTTGTGTTGCTTAACTTAGACAGTTTGCACATATTTCTTGGATTGTGAACAGTTTTGAATTATGGGTTGTCTGAATAATCAAGAAATAGTTTGGGATAGAAAGCCTTGACTAAAGAACCAGTTATTTAAAACAGTCTGTAAACATATTTATAAGCAATGGCCACTGGGGTATTTCTAGTCTGAAAACATTCTGCATCTAAAGTAAGTAAGTTGTTATTGCTAAATATCATAAGTAGCAAATATAATGTGTAGAGAACATTGTATAACTTGGTGTTAAAAAATACATCTGAACAATGTACAGTTCACAAATTTGATAAAAAGGTATTTTTCTAAGCTTGTTTATTTAATGCCCCTCAAATTACTTAATTTAAGTAACTTCTGAGGTAATATTTTGTGGATTTCACAGAGAAGCCTTAAGCTGGAGACACACATGCCAGATTTTACAGACAATGGGCTGGATCCAGACTTAAGTAAGTGCTTGAAATTAGTTACTCCTGGTCTAAACCATGTTGATTGCAGGGGGAGGCAAGTTAATTGTATACTTGCATGCAGGGATATATCTTTGAATTGCTTACTGCACACAGATACTGTCCAGTGTTACTATCACACTGTTATTTAGACTTGGGATAGGAAACGTCACCTCTCAAATCTAATACTGTTTGCAACAGATGAAATATGACTCCCCTGCAATCAACATGGTTTTGCCCAGAAGTAACTACCGTATTTCCCCATGTATAAGACGCTCCCTTGTATAAGACGCACCCCATTTTTAGAGCCTAAATTAAAAAAATATATATTTTAAATGTAGTTTTTAATTTATTATTTTTATTTTTTTTAGAGCCTAAATTTTAAAAAAAACTATTTTAAATGTATTTTTTCATTTATTTTTTTAGCATTAACTAACTAAAAAATGGGTGCATCCTATACAAGGGATCACGGAATTTAAGACTGGACTTACCCTTTCAGTCCCTCCGGCGGTTCCTCGGACAGTTTCAGGCAATTTCACCCGCAGCTCTGACTCCGGCTGGCTCCCTGGCAGTGCGCGCTGTACACTGACGCTGTGTGACCTGAGGTCATGCAACGTCAGTGTACAGCGGACACCGCCAGTGAGCCAGCCGGAGTCACAGCTGCGGGTGAAACAGCCTGAAACTGCCGGAGGGACTCTAAAGGTAAGTTCAGCCTTATATCCCCTGTATAAGACGCACCTGGTTTTTAGACCTATTTTTGGTCTTATAAAGGTGCGTCTTATACATGGGGAAAAACGGTAATTTCAAGCACTTACTTAAGTCTGGATCCAGCCCAGTGCCACAAACCTAATGACGTGTCACCCGATAACACACTATGAAGTAATTCTTAATAGTTTCACTTTTATTGGTCATAACGATATTCAGTGTTCTCCCCCATTTTAGCCGGGTGCTCCACCCGGCAATTTTAGCTTACCATCCTGCCAAACCTGACCAAAACGTTGATTGTGATCTCCAGCTTTTAGTCTTGTTTGTGCTCCAATGGGCCGTAAAGGCTTAGTTCCCAGTAGCGCAGCCCCAGCGAGGTGTTTTGCAGTGTGAATGTATGTCTTGATCCCATCAAGTATTATTATTGCAAAGTATTACACTGCTCCCACCCAGCTGCTATTTAATACCACCCGGCTGGCAACATTTTCTGGGGTGAACACTGGATATGTCAGTGTACACAAGGCATTTCAATTATACCCCGTTCAGATTACCATGAAAAAGCCGGGGTTTTCATGAAATTGCCGGCTTTCATGAAAACCCCGGATTTTTCTGGCAATGTGAACGGTCTTAGACCCGGCTAAAAAGAAGGGTTTTTGCCGGCTTCACCCGTTCACACTGCGCTGAAAAGCCGGCTATTTAAATAGCTGCCGGCTTGTAAAAAAAAAAAAAAAATAAAGAAAGAAAGAAAAAAAAAAAGCCGGTGTTTTCAGCGCAGTCTGAACGCACCAGGCTAAAATTTTCAAAATTTTGCCCACTGCCTAAAAAGCTGGCTTTTTAGGCAGTGGCAATCTGAACGCGGTATTACTTGTTCATTCCAAGTGTACACACTGCCAATGTATACAATATAGCAAGCCTGGCCTACCTGTGGCTCTCCAGATGTTGCAGAATGCTTTATCAGGTATCAGCTATGCTGTTGCAATCAAAACATGCTGGGACTTCTGGAGAGTCACAGGTTGGCCTGGCCTGCAACACAGCTTCTCAGTTTATCAAATCTTTCATACAACATACAAGCAAGCAATACAAGCAGTTTTTATAAAATAGCCAGTGCTAGGAGATGCTTTCACACTATACATTTAAGTGTCAGATCAGTGATTCATGGCTAGCCTGTCATATTATTGTATAGTGTATACTAAAGATGGTCACACAATATGAGAACACATCTTGGCCACGCACTACCCAATTTTTCAAGCTATTGCCCCGAAACAAAATACCTATCATAATAGGATCATCTAGATCAGTGATGGCTAACCTGTGACACTCCAGGTGTTGTGAAACTACGAGTCCCAGCATGCCTTGACTGCAAAAGCATAGCGGATACCTGACAAAGCATGATGGGAAGTGTAGTTTCACAACACCTGGAGTGGCACAGGTTAGCCATCACTGATCTAGATCTTTAAATGATCCAATTATTCTGCCAAAGCTTTTATGGACCATTTTGTTGGCATTCCAACAAATAAATTCACGGTTCATGCTATGCAATAATCAGCTGATTGCCCCCATTAACGAATAGTGTCGGTAAGCTTAAGATCTACTATGGTAACATCTGATAAAGCCTATATTCAGTTGTTTAGATACCTATACAATTACCCCCTTTGTTCTTGTAACCCAAAGAAACACTCAAAGCCTTATTCAGAATTAGGAGCAGTCCTAGCTAAGAGTTAAAACGTTTCTTACCGGCTTTAGGTAGAATAATAGAACAGTGTTTTTTGACTATTGCTTCACATTGCTGAAGTCGTTGGCTTAATGTCAACAAGAGTTTTACCTGTGTGGTGTTAAACTTGTGAGAGTAGCATAAAAAAGTTTAATTTAAGATATAAGTTAGGACGGGATTCACAACTACATTTTAAGTTACGTGCCTATTTCTAAGTGATGCGCTAATGTGCACATGTAGTAAATATTTTACACAATCTACATAGAGTTTCGTTACGTAGACTGTGTACACATGGTCTTTTAAGACCACAAAGTTTTCATGGCACATTACATCCCGGAACTACAATCTATGTTAAGGTGGAGTTTTAAAACACCTAGGCCAGACTTTACCTGCTTGTTGGTATTATCTGCTTGTTTTTTATATGAATATTTATGTTTGATATTTTTCTTTATGTGAAATAAATTTATTATTACTAATTAGTGTCTTTTAACATATTTCCCCACATATTCTCCATTTTGGAATTGTAAAGGAACCTTTAAGGGGAAGAATTGTCAGCCTGAGAGAAAATTACTGAGAAAAAATAATTTTCCAAACCAACATTTATTTATTTATTTTTTGACTAAACACTGAAATACCTAACACCACTTTTATATTTTGGCATCTAAAAGTGGATGACACTGTTTAATTTTTAAGAGGTTTTGCTATATGTATTTAATTTATTCTTCACGATTTAATAAGTTTTTGTTGTATTCACCAATTTATATTTTGTGTATAGTTGGTTTACTAATCAGTGCTCAGCACATTATATTATTAGTTATCTATTTAAAAGGTATCGTGGCACCTTTTTTCTGTGCAAGTGATTGCTTTTATATAAGGGGCACCATGATATATACTGTTTAATTTGTTACTACACAAAGTTTTATCTTTCAGGATATGAAAGTATCAAGAGTTTAAGCTCTTACCATTGAAGATGAGAGAAGTTGCCTGGAAATCAAATTTTGCTTTTGTGAATAACAAATAGGATGTAGAGGTCTTAAATATTTCCTCCAATTACTCAGAAAATGGAGTTAATCTCCAATTCTGGACCTTTACAACTTACCCACTCAAATTCTGCTGGTCCTACATGTGACACTAATATTTTTTACTCCCTTACAAAATACCCTTTTTTTCATGTGTTTTGTTTTTTTGTTTTTTTTAGTTCAAATAAAACATTTTAGAATGAGAATTTAATAACCGCTTAATATTCTTCTCTACTATTTCTGTAGGGA
>WWET01000396.1:510616-520892 GCA_011038615.1 Limnodynastes dumerilii
TATCACTATACAATACACATTGCATCCTAGTTATCACCATATAATACACATTTCAACCTAGTTTTTGCTATACAATACACATACAAATACACAAAACATTTTACTGGGCTACATTCAATTAAAGCAAATTTCTGAAAGTAAAACTATATGAGGAACTAAGTATAGAAAACTACACATTAAATATACCTCCATCCAGCCTTTGTGTTCAGTAAGCCTTATTGCCCCTTCCTTGTGTGTCCAGTTAGCCTTATTACCCCTTCCTTGTGTGTCCAGTTAGACTTATTGCCCCTTCTTTCTGTGACCATTAAGCCTTAATGCCCTTTCTTTTATGTGTCCAGTCAGTCTTATTACTCCCACTTCTGTGTCCAGCCAGCCTTTTTGCCCCCTTTTATATTCTTTTCAGTCAGCCTCCTGTGTCCAGTCAGCTTTATAACCCCTCCTTCTGTGTATCCAACCAGCCTTATTGCCCCTTCCTTCAGTGTGTCCAACCAGTCTTATTGCCCCCTCCTTCTGTGTCCATTTAGCCTTATTGCCCCCTCCTTCTGTGTCCAGCCATCCTTATTTCTCCCCTCATTATTTGTGTCCAGCCAGCCTTTTTTGCACCTTTTTCCGTTTGTCTAACCAGCCCTATTGCCCCACCTTCTGTGTCCAGCCAGCCTTATATATGTATTATATATGTATGTCAAAAGTTCTACAATGTTTCTTGGACAACAGATAGCCCACCCTTCCCTCCTAAGTAGGTACCGTCAGACATTCTGTTCTGCAACCTAGTTCGAAGCTCCAGAGCATAATCTGTTTTCTTAAAATAGTTTTTAATGTCAGCTATGTCTGATGAGAGTAGCCGTAACAGGATTATTGTCAAAAATAAATTTACACATAACCTGCAGTCAGACCAGCCCCATTTGAGAAATCCAGAAAGGGCTACATTTTCAAACACCCAGATCCCAGGTGCTGCCAACTACAACACCTGGGAAAATATGAACTTTTAGAATCAAAGATAAGTTAATAGTTTAGTTTTAGGTCAAGGAATACTTTTGTGGACAGTATCCATAATAAAGATTTCTTTAAGTTAATAGTAAATTATATTGTTATTTTCCAGCCATGGGAATCTTGGACCTAATTCACAGTTAAGAAAATGTAGCTTTTTAGGTACTTATATTTAAGAAGGGATATACTGTGCATGGGAAGTAACTTAATATACGCAAAGTACTTAGGACTTGAGAATGGGACGACTCTGAACCGTTACAAACCTATTTCCTCAAAGTTTGTAATGACTTAAGAATGAGGATAAGAAGATTGGGTGGAGGGAGTCATTTAAATGAGGAATTCTGGGCACGTTTAGTCAAAAAGGAAAGTCTTAATTAGCCGCCCTACGCACACAACTACGAACCTAAAAGGTAGCCCTATGGCATTCGTAAGACGATTAAGAATCTGAAAACCTGGGGGTGTGTCAGGGGAGTCGCCTTGCTACGTTTTGCGTATATTTATAGACCCAAATCATTCTTCATTTTATCTAATCTTATAAACTACACATGAATATAGCATAAAAGTAGAGGCAAACTAACTCTAGGTAGTGCACATCCCAAAATTGTCTTAAGGGTAAAACCCTGCATTTTGTGTTGGAAAATATACACTCTTTAATTACAGCCAGCAAAATAAGTCTTCTAACATTGTGTGAGAACTACATGAGTTATTATATAGCACCAATTAATTAAAGAGAGACTGTATATGGCCATATTGTAAATTAAAGCTTACTTACAGTTTTTCACATTAGTACCCCTACACACATCAATTAACAGGAAAAGTTCAAAAGTAAGTGCATTTGCCAATTCCCAGAATAGACAGGCAGAAGATATAACATTTCCCCACACAAATAAATAAATCAGAATAGCTGGCAAAACACCTGACCAAAATAAGTGTTCCACAGCACATAATTAATGATGGTTATAGTATAGTGGTGGTTCACAATTCTCACATGTATTATCCAAAGTATAACTACTCATTAAAAACATCTAGATGTATGTTTTCTCAGGCGTCTCCCTAGAAGCTATTACTGGACTCCAAGGCAATCATATTGGACCTGATTCAGATATCTGTAGCACTTGTGCCACGGAGATCTGTAAGCAAGCATGGAGAAGGGGGTGCACACCCCCCGGATTCCCCTCCTTTTTACAGAGTTTCTACCTTAATAAAGTGCACAGATCTAAATAGAAGATTGAAATATAAATTATATGTTATATATATATATATATATATATATATATATATATATATATATACACACATATACATACACACATATAAATGCAAACAGAAAAATAGAGAGCTCTATCAACCGTTTATATTAAAACAATTTTGATCACAGTGCAGTGAAAAGTTAATTTAAAATTTAAACCATTTTACAATTTGGGAGATCAACATTTAGACTCAAAGGGCCGTATGCAGAGCTCCGGCCGCAGTTTCCCGATATCTTCTACTGCACATGTGCAGTAATTCTGTAACGTAATCTACGTTACTTGTTGCAACGTAGATTGCGTATACGCGGTCTTAAAGACCGTGTATATGCAATTTACGTTGCAACAAATAACGTAGAGTACGTTACAGAATTACTGCGCATGTGCAGTAGAAGATATCGGGAAACTCCAGCTCTGCATACGGCCCAAAAACATTATTTTTTTAAACAAAAAAAACAACAACATAGTATATTAAACCAGCAGAAAAGCATGGAAATAATATGCAGTTGTTTGTCAGATGCTTTCCATTTTCTGAGAATAAGCATGGACTTTGTTTCCTGTTCTGGGGTATGGAAAATGTTGAGTTTGTCAATAGCAGCTATGCTTTACATGTCCGAAAGAAGCACTACAACTATGTATATACATTATTTAATTATAGGCTCTAAATCTCTTTGTTTACCCTTTCAACAAGTTAAAAGCATATTACAATAGCATGACAAAAGCAAAATTCTTTAAGTGTTTTCAAATATTTTGTCCAGCAGGCTACCATTTAGGGGCACAATAAAACTGACAGTATAAAATACACTAACACCACACAGTGTCAAAGAGACCTTCTGACCAGTATTGCAACACCCTTCATATAACGCATACTGGCCATGGGGGAAAGCAAGACATCAGCCAAAAACATGCTGGTAGGATAATAGGCTGCTAAGTGTGTTTGTGTTACAGAACTTTGAATGTAGCTCCAATGGGACAGGGACTGATATGCATGTGACATTCTATGTAAAGCACTACAAAATCTGATGGTGCTTTAAAAAAACCTGTTAATAAATAACAAACAAAACAGAATAGAATAGAATCCTGGTCAGTGACCTGGATGTAAGTGTAAATACCAATCTCATTGTTCTGAAAAACATTTTTATTACTCTACTCACAAGATGATGTTTGGATAGCATTAGTATAGTAAAGTTTAACAGTGATGTTAAAAGGTAATACTGCGCATACAGGGGTAAATTGGAAAAGCAAATTGTGCCTAGAACCCCCATCCCCAAAACTGTTAAAGTAGCCTAACGTAGGCTTCACTAATTCAAAAGTCAGGATGAAACCAAAAGCGTGCAGGGTTAGAAAGTGTTCAGCTTAGCCAAGGAAAACACAATGGTAGAGACGACACAGGAACACTGGTCTCAACCACTGAAAGGTTCACAATTATTTTATTAGCAGGATAAGAGAGAACTAAAAATTGCACTGCATCTGACTATTATTATGAAATACTTTAGGGTGCCCTGGCTATAACAGTGGGTATTCCCTTTATGTGTTTGTTTCAGTGGTATGATTAATTTATGAAGACTATCATACCACAGCTGAATGGAGACTGCTGACAATTGCTGGCAGTCTGCATTTCAGAAAGCAGACTCCTGGAGTTGCAAAACATCATTCCCCTGAAAGGCAAGTAATTTTAACTGCAGTAACCCTTTCCTAACTCTATCCCTCCATTTCCCGCAGCCTACCCCTCAAGGCCCAACCCGCTTCTTCCTTACCCTAAACTTCCGCTGCAGTAGTTTCCATTCAGCTAGCAGCTGTATCATGTTCAAAATACAGCCGCTCAGACCGGAGACGGCATCATGTCCAAAAAAGACATATATTCACAACAAAAATTTACACCATGTGGAATTTTTAAAAACAATTAATTTTAATTAAATAAAAAAGAACTTATTACTAACTGCCAGACATAGAACCTCCTTGCGACCACCAGGAAATGCACAGCGCTTACTAGTGAATGGCAGACAATACGAGCACTGCCTTATTGCTCTATATACAATTTACAATTCAGACAGCAATCTTCTGTCCACTGAATAACCATTTACAGTCACTAAGACAA
Organism: Limnodynastes dumerilii; assembly: GCA_011038615.1. Taxonomy (NCBI): domain Eukaryota; kingdom Metazoa; phylum Chordata; class Amphibia; order Anura; family Limnodynastidae; genus Limnodynastes; species Limnodynastes dumerilii. Next base: position 514,949 of record WWET01000396.1, read on the forward strand.
CATGACAATAAATAGAAAGAGTATGTGTGTGGGTTTGTGTTAAAAAAGTAACAGAAAGCAAAGTGATTTTTAATGTGGCACATAAAGATTAAGAAGGTTGAATAATTTGATAAGCTTCTATGAAGAGGTGAGTTTAAGAGAGCGCTTAAAAGTTTGGAGTGTAAAGGAGTCTTAAAGGGCGGGGAAGGTTATTCCAGAGAGTGGGTGCAGCCCGAGAGAAGTCCTGTAACCGAGAATCAGAGCACTCGTGAAGGAAAGCAATTGTTTAATTATGATCATCCTAAATATGCAGTAAGCAACAATACCCTCCCAAAAATACTTTTCTAATTCTCCTGGTTCTTTCTGCTGCTTTTGACACTCCTGACCATTCTCTTCTCAAACAAATGTTACAACCTCAAGGTATTCAGGACACAGTTCTTTCCTGGTTCACATCCTACTTATCTAATTGCTCTTTTAGAGTTTTTGCTTCTGAATCCCTCTCCCTTGATTGTTCTCTATCTGCTGGAGTATCACAAGGTTATGGCAGTTGCTCTTCTCTATCTGCACCACTTCTCTTGGACAGCTAATAAAATCAATTTCATTTCTGTTATCTCTATGAGGATGATACACAGATCTACCTATCCACTTATGATCTCTCATTGTCAGGACACGGGGGCCAGATCCTACGCTACCACTGGGCACAACCCCGCTGTCCTTCTGATTCACCGTCACACAGGCAGAGCAATAGAGGCGATACAACTGTATCTTTATTTTGTATGAAAAGTTAACAATCCAAAGACAGCCAGACTGAATAAAAGCTTAAAGGTAAGTCCAAAACACATCAGCAATCTTTAAACTCTAATTTAACAATGTCTACAGGTACAAATGCCTTGGTAAATGTAATCATCGCTCCTCTTAGTATCTTTCTGATGGAGAAGTCTTGGTTACAGAGGTTCAGCTTACAGCTCTGGAAAGAGCATCCAGATGCAGTAGGCAGGTCCTGGTTGGAGAAATATAGATATAACTCTAACACCAGTTCCACAGTTCAAACTTCAACTCATTCTCTGGCTCAAACACTGCTCACCCTTTTTATTTAGCACCCCCCTCCATCCCTTGGTTACAGCCCCTTGCAGTCTTGTCTGAGGTGGGGTGGCACATGATTGGCTAATCAATAGCTAGGGGACAGCTGTCTACAAGTGTCTAAGACACTATCTAGTCTCACTACACCCTGTTCATACTTGCCCCAACAAGTCTGGCTTAGGACAAGGCCTGTGATGTAGATAAAAAAAGAAAATATATATACCTAAGTATATAAATGCAGTGCTAAATATTTGATACTATTTATAAATTGGCAGGCTGTGTTGAAGAAAGACGAACGGCAACCTGTATATAAAAATATTACATTTTTTACTCTAATGCACATAAAGCTAAAAATTAACATAAAATATACAATCAATACAAAATTGCAAGACCGGAGCTCACTAATTTTGTGTATTAAAATGAGGAATTTTAGAGACAGAGTAGAGCTCAATATCAATTTCCTCAACCTCAGTATTCAATTTTTGAAAATTTCTCCTCTACTCACAATCAAAGTCACCACAGAGTATTAACTCAATGCAATTGCCCGAGAGATGATCCGATGGCACACGGCAAGATGTTATATAACTGTGACTGAAGATTGGGAGTCCGTCCCCTCACGAGGTAAGCACCAGGAGACCGGAACAACCGTTGCTCCGTCAGGTGAGTAGTGGTTTAGAAATCGGGTCCGATAGCCCGTCGGGTTAGCAGATAATGTGGGACCACATGGGATGTTCACAGTTCCTGATAAAGATTTCCATGGTGAGGAGTAGTGATGTAAATTGTGGGTGGCCACCACTCAGTTGGTCCTGTTTCGAGGTAAAGGGTACAAAGGCACCGGGTCTACTACGAGCGCTCCAAAATATTGCTCTTTCGGTGATCAGCTCCTGATTGGTCAAGGCTCCAATTGCGTGCTCTCTGATGCGTTTCATCCGTAGCAGTGGACTTTTTCAAAGTATGTAGATAACCCTTTCCCTCAAGTATGAGATAAGGAGCAGTAACTCCCAATGTAACCTCTTACATGCTTTCTCACCTAAAACTCCCCTCTAGCTGACCAGAGCTTCCTGTTTCTGGTATAAAGGCAACATTTGGGGGGGATGTATGTCCATATACGAACTTTCTGCACACCATTAGGGTTGTGTGAGCAGTCTACCTGTACCTGGCCATAGACAGAGGTTTTGATAACAATAACAGACCCTTTGTAATGAGATCTGGTTATCCCAGCTGAAGACCCTAACAAATAGTTACTCTAACCATCTTATTGGACTTTAACTGCATTAAAAGAGAGCAGGGATTAAATCTCTGACGGGGATACATGCACATCGAGGGTTAGAGTGCTTCTCCCATCCTAACCGCTTCTGTGAAATTCATCTGGGTCTGTCATCATCTCACAGAGAGGTACTGCAATGGTATGTTGACCATTCTGCACTGTTTTAAAACTTTCATGTTTATTTAGACTGTTTATTGATGCCAAATAAATCTGCCTTTTAAACTCCCTCTGGAATTGGTTGATCTTCAATCCCACTGTAGCCCGCACCACCATGAAGGGACACCCCTCCGGCACTCTCACAGCTGGGAGGTTTTTAAAGCTGAAAGAGACAAAAATCTTCCCCTCCACTCAAGTCCTAGACCACCGCTTGCTGTGCTAGACCTTTTCACAGTAAACAATATTTAAAGTATATCACACATCGCCACAAGAAGATTGCAGAGCGAGGAAATCTTCAGCATCGTTTTGAAAGTTTTGGACAACTGCACCTACTGTTCGGCATAGCTCCCGTTCAGTGAACACGCTCCATCCAGACTTGTCACTGCCCCTTAACTATGGTAACTACTTAACAGCCAATCTCATCTACCAGGCCTTGTACTGCAATTCCATCATCCCGACATACTCCTTTGAAGCAAACTGTCTATCACTACAAGAGAACTGAGAGTGTGGTTTACGGATACTTTCTCAGGACTGTGTCAATCACTTATTTACCTTTAAATTTTTACTTTGTTTAAGTATATATTATCATCGTTAAATTATTATTTTAATTATATGCACTATGCACTTTTGTGCCTCTAATTTGTAGCTTTTTACCCTTTTATCATTTCAGAGGATTTTTGTACTCGCTAAGCACATTGATATTTTCATTTCACATTTTATATTTACAGTGTATTTATTTATTTTATATGATATTTTCTTTTAACATTTTATACTTACTCTGTAGTTATTTATTTTATATGATATTTTCTTTTCACATTTTATATTTACTGTGTATTTATTTATTTTATCAAGTTATAAGGTATTTTAATTTCCTTAAGACCCTTTCACATCACTTGTATTGCATTTATTCTTGCTTTTTAATTTTGATTTAATATCTATCTTCACTTACTATCACTTATTATCCTCCCCCTCGGCACCCAGTACACCCACCATTTGCTGTTTGCATTAAAAGAGACATCATACAATAAACATTGCTATAACTACATGCTACATAACACACTTCTATAACTACACAAATTTCATATGGTTTATGCAAAGTATAATACACACCGACTATATATTCCCAGAGGTCACAGATACAAATGATATGAAATAATAAATATCTGTCATAAATGTCCAAGATGACAGGGATAAAAAAAAAAGTAATTGGTCAGGGGACCCCTACCCGTTTCTTCACGCTCATAATCAGTGTTGGATTGCATAACTGAATATCTTCCTGCCATTTTATCCTGGGTGTCCCTCCGCCATCTCAAACTTAATCTTTCAAAAACAGAACTAACAATATTTCCTCCCGCTAAAAAGCTTTACCCATCTGATCTCTCTTTTTCTGTTGACAGCACTACAATAATCCCTACTTGTCAAGCTCGCTGTCTAAGTGTTACCCCTGACTTAATGTCCTATTATTCCCTTATATACAATCTGTTGCTAAAGCCTGCTACATACATCTAAAAAATGTTTCCAGAATACACAAATATCTCACACAAGATACTGCAAATATTCATATATTAATTTTCTCCCACATTTATTATTAAAGTGATCTCGTTAGTGAACTTCCACAATATGAAATTACCCCCCTACAGTTTACACTGCACGCAGTGCATCATTGATTTAACTTAAAAAAATGATCTTATAGATCTGTTCCACTGTGTGAGTCTCTACATTGGTTGCCTGTATTTTACAAAATCAAATACAAAAACCTTTTGCTAAGCTACAAACCCATCACTATGAGTGCACTAACATACATACCCTCATTCATCTCAAGATATATACAAGAGATGCTCTGGTTACAGGCTGCACTCACTCTCTAGAATAAACTTTTTTGCATATTAGGAGTATCCTCCTCACCCCAAGATTTCATGTGCTCCCTTAAAACTCACTTCTTCAGACAGGCATACCAATTAATAACTACTACTTAACATTTGTCTACACTTTTTACAATTACTTTGCTATTCAGTTTACATTTCTGTTACATGGCTAACACAAACTTGGAAACTTTTTCTTTTTTTTTACTGAACTTACGAAATAGAGACAGCTGAAGGCTTATTTTCGGCTGCCTCTATTTAAAAAATAGCGCTTATTAGAAGATATTATTAAAGAATATGTAAGTATGCCGAATGTATTTTTTGGCATACTTACCCATTCATTAATTGGGAATGCACTTACGCAGACCCGTAGAGAAGCCAGACAGGTAAGAATTACAGGGGAGTCTAGTTTTGGGGTAAGGGAGTTTTAGGGTTAGGCTGCGGGGAGAGTAGTCTTAGGGTCAGGCTGCGGGGAGAGTAGTCTTAGGGTCAGGCTGTGGGGGAGTCTTAGGGTAATGGAAGGGGAGGGTTAGGGTAAAGGTTATTGGAAGTAGAGGGTTAGGGTAAGAAATAGGATAAGGGTTATTGTAGGATAAATACTCACCTCTCACTCGCACATTAGTTTCCGTGAACTTTGATTGCTAGTCCTCGGTAGGACTAAAGCAATTGAATGCAGAGGCAGTTTGAATTTGGCTGGTATAGAACAGCCTTTTCAGAAAAGGGCCGTTCTCACTACTGACCCACACCCATGTGATATATATATATATTTAGTTACTGAGTAATGGCTAGAGTGCCAGGCATTGCCTTGCTTTTTGTACAAATCCCGTCTAGTGCACCTGCCGTGTATATTACTTTAACAAACTAATTTGAGCAACCTCGGGGAGGGTTAGGGTAAAGGTTATTGGAAGTAGAGGGTTAGGGTAAGAAATAGGATAAGGGTTATTGTAGGATAAATACTCACCTCTCACTCGCACATTAGTTTCCGTGAACTTTGATTGCTAGTCCTCGGTAGGACTAAAGCAATTGAATGCAGAGGCAGTTTGAATTTGGCTGGTATAGAACAGCCTTTTCAGAAAAGGGCCGTTCTCACTACTGACCCACACCCATGTGATATATATATATATATATATATATAGTCCTATAGAGTGTAAGTTTGTGGGCAGGGCCCTCTTATCCACCCACCCACTCTGTCTATTACCACCCAGTCATGTTTTAATAATTGTTAAATTGTGCTTCAAAATATGATGGCGCTATATAAAATTCTGTTTATAAATAATATAATAACACTAAAACATACCAACACTCATCTTGACAGTATTGCTAATGATTTATTTGGCATTTTTTTAAAACAATAACATGACCCACTTTGCACAAATAGGCAATAATGGAGACACTTACTATGTTACTTTTTGCACTCTTGAACATCAGATTAAAAAAGGAACTACAGACACTATTAAACTACCAACATATATAATAAGGCAGCAAAATCTGTTCTGACAAGAAAGTGTGAAGGGATGGCTTGTTAAGCAGAAAGAACTGTATATCTATCTTTGTAAACATCCTTATCAACTGTTTTTAGCTTTAAATAAATCTTTTTCCC